>JANAVB010040419.1:22023541-22108541 GCA_029216955.1 Iris pallida | reverse complement strand
TATATCAGTATTACCTGACTTGATAGCGTAGTTACACCAGGCTTGTCTATATTATGGTTCATGCTAGAGTGGTCCTTACCTGTGTCATGACTGAGTTGTACCGTATCGTTACCCGTATCTTGACTGAGTCGTGTCTGCAAGTATGTGTACTTGAACTGCTATTCCTGTATAGTTCCCACAACTTGCGAGTCCACACACGGGGCGAGGGTTGTCCGTTTGCACCTGCGAGTCCACACACGGGGCGAGGGTTATTTGTCTTGAAACTGACCTGTGAGTCCATGTCGGGGCGAGGGTTGGTATTCCATTTATCTCTTGTTTACTTGTTCTTCCAGCAGTTCATTTATGCATAGTTGATCCTGTATCCGTGTTCACAGTTACCTGTCAATAGCCACATGTCAGTCTCATGTCTAGTTCCTGTTTATATCCCGTTTATATTATTGCATGATCAAACTGTTAGATAGGCATGTTTTTATGTATCTTACGTCTATGTCCCCTGAGGACCTGATGATCTCTTCAAGTAGCTGATTGCATGGAGTTAGTTAGCGGATCATGATGGTAGTGATTACACCTGCAGGGATACAGGTATTTGCTTGTGATATTTTTTTATTATCCATTCGTGCTTTATATTCCATGCCATGATATATTCTGCTTATTTTATAGACTCATATCATTCTTGGAGTCTAATCGAAAGATATGCTAATGGGCTGCAGATCATGACCCATACTTGTTCATTCTTGTCTTATATATTCTTGTGGATTAAGATACACTGTAGACTACCATATTAGCCATGAGACCATGACCTTGACAACTTATAAGTACTTGAGTCGGGCTGGAGTCCGTTCGATACGTAGCTGGCTTGTTCACGAGCTCGCGCCCGAAAAGCGGATGCGAGTCGTGACAAGTTTTTGTGGAGGCCTATGCAGGTCAGAGCATATCGTATCGGTTACGTAACTCTACTGATACGAGCCTACGACTATGACTAAACCATAGAAATCTCAATCCACTCTGCCTTGAAAATTCTTCTAAAAATTCTCTACGTCCTTGAAAACTCCATATCTGCTCTTGATTATACTTCCTTGTTTTCCGTACCATTGATTCTCGTCCCTTCCTATTCTGGGGTGACGAATGATCGAGCTGTCTAGAATTCATCAGAAATTCTTAAATTATAGTATAATATTGTATGATGATTGAGTTTTGGTTTTTTATAGATATGAGGGATTATATTTGCCATATGCCCTAGATATTTTTGGTAGAATTATTAGTCACTAGTTAGAAGATTATAAGATTTTAGTGACCTATGTTTCAAGGGGGTAGTGTGACCTAAGGTGGGTAGAAGTCCTCGAGATTTCGTAAATACCAAATGATTAGAGAAGGCCATAAAATATTTTTGAGAAATTAAATTTGAGGAGATTAAGGTAATAGTAGACTTTGATTTTAAGGCATAGTCATGAATTAGAATTTCGAGGACGAAATTATTTTTAAGGTGGGTAGATTTGTAGCTCCCCTTCCCAAAAATTCTTGAAATATTTGTTTATTTTATTTATTTGATTTAAATGATGATTCTTAGATTTTTTTTTATATAAATAATTATTTAGCTAATTATTACGGTAGATGACTTTAGCCATGGTTGAATTTTGGAGTACATGGTGACTAGAAATCGTGGCACGGATAGTACAGTGGCATGCTTTGGTTAGTGTTTAGCCATGGTAGGGGAAGGCCGAGCCATAGAATTGTTCTAACTAGGAAAACCAGGCCAAGTTGTGACTTAACCCCTATAGAATGTTTAATTATTTATTAATTATATTATTGACCTGTAGGAGACCTAATTCGTGTCGATTTAGCTTGGACTAGACACGAACCGAAACCGAGCCCATGTAATCTTGTAGTGAGACCAAAGACGACCATGTAGGCAAATTTTATGTGTGTACAAATATCTCCTAAATTATTTTAAGTATTAATGTACATTTTAATTATTTGAATATTTGTATAAAAATTGGTATTTCTATTATTAAATATTGTTTTAAAATATTTGTATAAGTTTCTGGACCTGGATAAAGGTGAGTAGTATGGATTCACCAAACTACTAGTTAAGTATTATTTTATTATTTTGTGGTGATTAAATAAATATATTTATTACTATTAGATATTATTATTATTGGTTAATTGAGTATTTATTGATATATATATATATTTGAGGTATATATATATATATATATATATATATATATATATATATATATATATATATATATATATATATATATATAAAATATATATATATATATATATATATTTTTTTTTGAGGTATATACATATATTAAAAAAAAATATATATATATATATATGGAAGCGGATCAAAAGCCCCCCTTAGAAAGCCCCCCAAAAACCCCTCTCACTCTAATCCGTAATTTAATGTTAATATTAATGTTAATATTAATGTTAATGTTAATATTAATGTTAATATTAACATTAAATACTAAAATTAACATTAAACTTAACATTAAAATTAATATTAACATTAACATTAACATTAACATTAATATTAACATTAACATTAACATTAATATATAAAAAAATTAAAAATAATTAATATTAACATTAACATTAATATTAACATTAATATTAACATTAACATTAATATTAACATTAATATTGACATTAATATTACGAATTAGAGTGAGGGGGTTTTTTGGGGGGCTTTCTAAGGGGGGCTTTTGATCCGCTCCCTATATATATATATATATATATATATATATATATATATATATATATATATTTATATATATATATATATATGAATGGTTATATAGAAACCAATAGAATAAAGCATTAAATCCCATCCCGATTAAACGGCCCACAGCCAAGCCCAAATCCCGGCCCAACCGAGCCAAGCTTACTCATGAACTAATTCCCACAGAAAAAGTATATATATATATATATATATATATATATATATATATATATATATATGAATGGTTATATAGAAAAAAATATATATGAATGGTTATATAGAAAAAATAGAATAAAGCATTAAATCCCAGCCCAATTAAATGGCCCACAGCCAAGCCCAAATCCCGGCCCAACCGAGCCAAGCTTACTCATGAACTAATTCCCACAGAACATAAAGCAACAGCAGCCCGAACACTTTTCCCCTCTGCTCGGCATAAACCCGACCCCATCCCAGCGTACATATATAACGCAAAAGCATCGAGAGATCGGGAGAAACTCCAAACCCTAATGCAAACCCCCACCGCTGATCTCCAGGCGGCCGCGCGCCACCGTAGCGCCGCCCTGGGCCACCACTGGCCGGCCGAACAACGCCGGAGCGTGCGGGCACCACAACAGCAGCAACTAGTCCAAGCCCCAACTTCTTGGTATGTTTTCTCCCTTGTCCCTTCGTCGTTTTCCAAACCGAAATATGCGTTGGAAACCCAACCTATAGGTCTTTGACACCAATGAATCGTTTTGAACTAAATCGAAACAAAATCGATATAAAATCGATGCCAAAAAGGGCAAAAAATTGATTCAAAAACAGGACGGACAACAGTTGAGTTAGCCTACTTTGCATTTAATTATCTTCCAAACCATGCATGATTTCAAAAATCTATTTGAAGGAGTTCATTGACAAGATGTAGGGCTCCACAACCCAATTCGCAGAAGTCGCTTTCATCGACTACGCGCCGAGAAATCAATTCTAAAGTTTTCCGAAAATCTGTTTTCAAAACATTAAAATTTCCCGATATGGGGTCCGTCCCGCCAAACCGGGCGTTGTGGTCGTGAACCAAAAGCATCGAAAGGTGCGTAACTGCTTCTTGGACGTATGGGCTTTGACAAAATTCAAATTGGTCGCGTGTGCGTGACGAATTTGATGCGTATCCGTCAAAATTCATCGTATCGGCCTCTGTACAAATTTGCCAATTACTTTGTGCGCGCTCGTCAGATCGAGACGAAACTTGCGCCAACAGGACCGTATCATTTTTCTGGTCCTGTATGCCATGTTTGGTCCAATTCTGACACAGTTGATCGGATCACCATTTTGTGGGCCCCACGATCCGATTCAGTGGGTGATTTTGTGCACGGCCCACCGAAATCCAACTTTGGGCATACGATTAGGTTCGTAACGAAAAACCGGACCTGTTGATATATAGTTTGATGACTTTGAGACCATTGACTCTGACATGATTTTCGGTGCAAAGCGGGTCCAATGAAGGACATTATTTTGCCCAAAATTATCGTTTTGCCCTGTGTCCAGAATTGGACTTAAGGACAGGCAATCCTAGCTAATTTGACTATTCTGAGAATATTGGCAATGTCTGTTTCACCTTTCGGAGACAGTTGTGAGATTTGGACTTATTTTGCTTACCGGTTGACGGTTTATTGTTGGCTCTTCGTGCTACCACCAGGCAATATACCTTGCCTCCCTCTATAGTTCATTTTCATGCTTAATTTCTTCTGTTTTTAGCATGTTATCAATTAGTTACTCCAGTTGATATGGATTCAGATGTTTTCTACATACCATGTTTACTAGTTTATTATCTTGCTTGTATATTAGTATTACCTGACTTGATAGCGTAGTTACACCAGGCTTGTCTACATTATGGTTCATGCTAGAGTGGTCCTTACCTGTGTCATGACTGAGTTGTACCATGTCGTTACCTGTATCTTGACTGAGTCGTATCTGCAAGTATGTGTAATTAAACTGCTATTCCTATTTAGTTCTCACAACCTGCGAGTCCACACACGGGGCAAGGGTTGTCCGTTTGCACCTGCGAGTCCACACACGGGACGAGGTGATTTGTCTTGAAACTGACCTGTGAGTCCACGTCGGAGCGAGGGTTGGTATTCCATTGATCTCTTGTTTACTTGTTCTTCCAGCAGTTCATTTATGCATAGTTGATCCTGTATCCATGTTCACAGTTACCTGTCAGTAGCCACATGTCAGTCTCATATCAAGTTCCTGTTTATACCCCGTTTATATTATTGCATGATCAAACAATTATATAGGCATGTTTTTATGTATCTTGCTATGTCCCCTGAGGACCTGATGATCTCTTTAGGTAGCTGATTGCATGGAGTTAGTTAGCTGATCATGATGGTAGTGATTACACCTGCAGGGATACCGGCATTTGCTTGTGATATTTCTTTATTATCCTTTCGTGCTTTATATTCCATGCCATGATATATTCTGCTTATTTTATAGACTCATATCATTCTTGGAGTCTAATCGGACAATATGCTAATGGGCTGCAGACCATGATCCATACTTGTTTATTTTTGTCTTATATATTCTTGTGGATTGAGACAGACTGTAGATTACCATATTTGCCATGATACCATGACCTTGACAGCTTATACGTACTCGAGTCGGGCTGGAGTCCGCTCGATACGTAGCTGGCTTGTTCATGAGCTCGCGCCCGAAAAGCGGATGTGGGTCGTGACATGGGTACAGTTGTTAAGTCAAGAGACTATCAGTATCATTGTTAATATGGACATGATACACAATAATCAGGACCAGAAAGTTTGCTCAAAGATGGCGATAAGCTTGGCAGACTCCTATGTGATAAAATATTAGAGTGGAAGTTCAAACGTATCAGCATACATGACTCGCCACTCAGGGAGATGCGATGTGAATCCACTCGGAGCAAATAGAGTATGAGTTTAGAGGTACTTGGTGTACATAACTCGATAGCCTGGGAGATTTGGTGGTTTGAGGAAGTACCAGCATGTCCTTAGACATAGTATTTCTTCAGGAATTTGTCGTTTATGGACATTATGAGCAAGTCTCCGTTCTGATTCGTAAGTTGGTATGCGCCATTGGAGAATACGGTCTCGATGATGTATGGACCCTCCCACTTGGGCTAGAATTTGCTGGCAGTTTTGTGAGTCATGACCATCGATCTGCGAATGGCCAAGACGAGATCGCCTATTTGGAATGTCCTCTGCTTGACTTTCTTATTGAAGGCCCGAGAGATGCGTGCTTGATAGAGCTCGATGATTTGTTGAGCTTGCAAACACTTCTCATCTAAAGCTTCCAATTTTTGTAACCGTCGGCGGTAGTTATCGTCCGACGTCAACCGGTAAGTAAGGGCTACACGAAGTGAGGGGATCTGAGTCTCCAATAGGAGAACTGCCTCACTCCCGTATACCAGAGAGAACGGTGTATTTCTTGTAGCCGTCCGACTCGTAGTGCAGTACGCCCATAAGAATTTGCCCAACTTTTTATTCCAGTCGTGCTTGTTTGAAGACACGATCTTGAGAAGCTTGATTATGGTCTTGTTAATGGCTTTGGCCAGACCATTAGCTGATGGGTTGTATGCCGTTGAAGCAACATCCTGAATTTGATTCTTGTCACAGAATCGATAGAAGGCATGGCTTGCGAACTGTGGACCATTGTCATGAATGATCCTTTGTGGCAGTCCAAAACGGTAAATGACGTGATGTTTTATGAAAGTGATCACGTTTGATGTCTTTACCTCTACCAGCGGAACAACTTCTGTCCACTTGGAGAAGTAGTCGGTGATTGCAAGTATAAACCGGTACCCTTTGGACGACGGCGGGGTGATTGGGCCAACGATGTCCATTTCCCATGCTTCAAATGGCCAAGAGGCCACTGTTGGGTGTAAGAATTTGGATGACAGATGTATGAAATCTGTGTGGATCTAACAAGCCTTACACTTCTTTGCATAATCGACTGCGTCTGCTACCATCGTATGCCAGTAATAACCCATCCGATGGAGGCGGTCCTGCAACTTCGGGCTAGGTTAGTGAGCCTCGCAAACGATGTCGTGAGCCTCGCGTAATGCTTCTTTGGCTTCTGCATTTGATAGATATCTTAACAGTAGCCTATCGTCAGATCGCCGATATAACATTTTTGTTTCAGTGCCATAAAAGAATCTGAGAGAACGCCTTCTGATTGAAGTTGCTTCTTTCATATTCTCAGGCAGGATTCCGTAGACAGCAAAGTCGATGAATGGGATTCTCCAGTCTTGCACGTCATTGGTTATCTGGGCGGAGTAACTCGTATCCAGTTGAACATTATTTTTAGTACGGACTAGCTCATGGCCTATCACGTCGACTAGATGATGAGCATAATTTGGAACCGCCAAAAAAGCGGTGAGGCCTGCTAGGGCATCGTCTTCAATATTTTGGAGTCTAGAAACATGCTATATAAAGAACCCTTCCAAGTTTGCAATAATGGCAATTGTTGTCTAATGATAGAGAATCAGGTCAGCTTTACGAACCTCATATGAGCCTCGGATTTGATTAACAATCAACTGCGAGTCGCCATATGCTTCTAGGTATTCGACTCCCACTTCTTTTGCGAGTCGGAGCCCGATGACCAAAGGGTTACATTCGGCTACATTGTTTGAACAGGGTTCTGTAAGAGAATATGCCCGATTAACCACCAATCCAGAGGGAGAAATTAATACTATCATGACTCCAGCGACGATATCACCTTGGGGCCTTGTTCTTGAAGCACCGTCGAAGAACATTCGCCAAACGTCATCATGTGAAGTCATGTTTGAAGGACTTTATCTGGGATTTCTTCATAGATTCTGGCTGTTTCTAAGCCTGGAAAGGCTGCTAGAAAGTCGGCCAAGGCTTGACCTTTGATAGCCTTCTGCGGAACTAAAATCATGTCGTATGGGGATAACATTATCCCCCATGTGGCTAGGCGAGAACTAAGTGCGCCTGGCTTGGTCATGAGAACCCTGAGGAGATTACTCGCGAGATAACATGGATGGTCTGCCCTGACACATAGTGTCGTATTTTCTGAATGGCGAACACCAAGGCAAGACATTCATTCTCCATGGCGGTGTACCTATGCTCCAGCCCCACCATCATTCGGCTGAGATAATAGATGTCTTGTTCGTGCCCCGCATCATTGTTCTGTGCCAGCAAGGCGTCAAGAGAGTGGTCTATCGCTCGTACATAGAGTAGGAAAGGCTTTCCGACGACCGGGGCTACCAGAACCGGCAGATTCTACATGTATTCCATAATGTCATCAAAGGCGCATTGACATTCTTCATTCTATACGAAAGAGATGCCTTTTTTCATGAGTTGTGTGAAGGGTTGACATCACCCTGAGAGGTTAGATATGAATCTCCTGATGTAGGCTAGTCTTCCATGGAGGCCATGGAGTTCATGGAGGTTCCTCGGTGGATTCATCTCCAGGATTGGTTTTGTCTCATCGGGGTCTATGTGAATACCCCGAGAAGTAATGACAAAGCCCAAGAACTTCCCACTAGACACGTCCAGAAAGGACTGGGTGGGATTCATCTTCAGATTGTATGCTCGTATAAGGTCGAACACTGTCCTCAAATCGTGTAAGTGATCATCCTTGGAGCGACTTTTGACGGCGATGTCGTCAACGTAACACTCCACCGTCTTGCGTAAGCGATCTCTGAAGATGACGCTCATAGCTCGCTGATATGTTGCACCGACGTTCTTCAGGCCGAAGGGCATGACTGTGTAAAAATATACACCGATCAGTGTTTGGAATGACGTATGCTTCTCATCATCAGAAGATATTTTGATTTGATTGTATCCTGAAAAGCCATCCGTAAAGGATATGCATTCGAAGCCACACGTATTATCGATAATTATGTCGGCGATAGGAAGAGAGAATTCTCCTTAGGGCATGCCACATTCAGATTGCGAAAGTCGATGCAGATTCGGATCTTTTCATTCTTCTTGACGACTAGTACTATATTAGCTATCCAGTCTGGGTGTTGCTCCTCACGGATGAAATCGCTAGCTATAAGCTTGTTTACTTCTGCTTCGATGGAGTTCATGATGTCTAGACAGAACCATCGTTTCTGCTGCTTGACTGGTTTTTGTGTCCGGATGAATATTGAGCTTATGGAGTGCGATCTCGGAGTTTAGTCATTGCATGTCTTCATAGCTCCAAGCAAAAAAATTAATGTACTCTCTGACGAGTTGCAACAATGACTCCCGCTCGCCATCCGTCAGGCTTTTACAGACGAAGATTGGCTTTGGAGCGGATTCATTATCAAGATCAACTTTCATGACTTCGTCTTCAGTAGGAGGGTCCCATTGTTCAAAGCTCTTCTCCCATTGTGCATCAAGTTGTAGGGCCCATGGCTCCAGTTCAAGAGTTCCAGTACATCTTCATCTTCCTCTTCAACATCAGCGGATGCCATATTGACAGACAATGTCTGCATGAATATATCCCCAATGATGTCATCAGAATCGTATGTAGGTAATTCGGATGAGTGAGAATGCCACTCGCATTCCTCATCGGAGCTTTCGGGTATTGTTGCTGGTGTAACATAACTGAGGCTGCATTTGGACTTACTGTAATAATCCCGAGTATTCCCAGTCGGGGCTGACAGCTGCAGAGGCAATCACCGACAGTTGCCTTAATTCAGACCTGGGGTAGCCTCCATGTCGTGTCCCTGTTTTTGTATAAAGTACTTGGCTTGAGGACTATACAGGTAGAGCGGTAATCTTGCAGCATCGAGTTTGAGATCAAACTCTTGTGGCATGAAAGGTTGAGAACCTTCTTTTCGGCCGAAGATGATCGTGTGATCCCCTTCTCTTTTGCCTGGGACTAGGAAGTAGGCACCTCTAATGGGCGTAAGTCGGTTTGCGGTATGGACGGTTGTCACCTGTGTGTGCAGGTAATGTCTAGACCGTGCTCCACAGCATACATCAAATTAAGCTTATTACACTCAGGATAGTTCAACGGCAGCCTCTTATTGATGAAATAAGGAATTTTATCTATAGAGATTACATCATCAAGAGAGGGACTATACACCTGTGTAACTAGATACTTTGCGAGTTCTGCATCCTCTTCATCTACCTCCTACGAGACCGGAGGTTGGGACGCTGTCTTAGGCAGCTTGACCACCAAGGGTTCTGCTTGTGGCACTGGCTTGCCTGAGGGCCTCGGATCAACACTTGGTTGCTGGCTCGTCTTGGAAAAATGGATAACCATCGGCTCGGCAGAGGACTTTGTGTCTTCCGATTGCTTTTGGCTGGATCTTGGCAATCGGATCACCATTGGCTCCCCAGAGGGCCTCGTATCTTCTAGTCGCCTTTGACTGGATTTCGGCAATCGAATCACCATCGGCCCTATGACGGATCTTAGCTCCTGGCTGGACCATGGGAGTCAGATGACCATCGGTTCCAATTGCGCAGCTAGGGCGGAAGAACCAGGCACCTCATTATACAAAGTTGCGTGCGGCTTTGCCCGGTTTACGGCCTGGAGATGAATTCTCAAAGGTTCCTCTGACCCTGTTATGGCCTCCAGTTCGTCAGTTATGTGCTTCTTTGATTCTTCATATAGACAAGCCTCCGAAGAGTAATAAGACTCAACCCCTTTCTAGGGATCGATGTCGGTGAATTCCGTCTTCACAAAGTCGTGCTTACTGACATACTTGAAGCACTGGTGGAGTTTGTATGGCACGATCATATAGTCATGTATCTACGGACGCCCCAAGAGGATATTGTAGGACGTATTTGCGTCTATGACGTAGTAGGTAACCTCTGTCCTCAGGTCGCCGATCTGACATTTCAATCGGATCTTTCCTAAGGGATAGCTTCTTTCTTAGTTGAAACTGCTAATGGTAGTGTTGGTCGCTGCTAGCCGGGGCATAGGGATGCCGAGGACTTGAAGTAAGCTTTTTGGGATGATGCTTATCGACGAGCCAGGATCGATGTGCATCCGATCCACTTTGATATCGCCTATATATCCAGTGTAGTATAAGTGGCGATCATGCAAGTTGGTCTTGATTAATATGTCCTATAGGGTACATATGATATTGGACATCGCATCTGCATAATTGCTGCCCTGGAGATCTGCTAACGAGTCTTCTCCTGTAGGTTTGACCTGGGCTAAGTAGGTATCGACATTCTGGAGTGCTTCGCTCAATGCGACATGAAGATCCTTGGAGAGCCTTAGGAGCTCGTATAATGACAACTTTGTCGGCGTATTAGCCAGTTGTGCTAATATGTCAAAGTTGTAAGGTCTCTCCAGTCCCTGAGGTGCATTCTTATGGAGCAGCCTATCGAAGCAGGTTTCCTTCGTCTTGGACCTGTCCGCCGACGGTGGCTGAGATGGCCGTGGAACATCAGTGGCAGGCATCGTTGCCGGCTGAGGGTCTTCGACTGAACTACCCAAAGTAGGCTGGACTTGTGCCCCAGACCGGGTAATAATGGCCGCCGCCTCCTGAGCTTCGATTGAAATTGTATGGCAGGATCTGGACTTCCTTTCCTTCTTCTTGTTGGCTGGAGATGACACCGCCTGGATAACTTCGGGCACTAAGTCTGGGTGCACGCACATGACCTCTCCTCGTGACGTGGTGAGAGGTACCAAGCCAGTCGTCTAGTCCCGGACGGAGGGAAGATTAGTAACCTCTATCGTTGCCCGAGGGATAGGTATTACCCCGTCTTGAGTACTTGTTAGGGGGAAGTCACCGAACTAAATTGATACCATGTTTAATGCCACGGTAACCTCTTCAAAATCTAGCGACAGAGCTTTGGAGTCGATAAGACTCTGGATGTACCGCTTTAATTGAAAGCAGTCATGAGTGGAATGATGAACATAGCGATGGAAGTGGCAATATTTTGGTACCTCCATCTCTGCCGCTCGAGGCTCACACCTTGGTGGAGGGAGTTGGATCCTGTTCCCTTGCAAGAGCTTGTCGAAGATAGGCTTGACATGACTATCTTCGAATAAGTAATTCACCTTGGGCCACTGAGCTTCTGCCTACTTCTGTTCAGGCTTCTTAGTCATACCAGCAACCATGGCCTGTTTGCCATTATTATCCCAGTTATTGGAGGTGCCACCACTGTTATTGATATTGGGGGTAGTACCAGGACGTTTGCCTTTTTCCTCTCCATCCGGGATGTATAATCCCAGCTGTCGAGCCATCTTTAACTTTGCCTCCGTATTGGTGGCGCATATGATGAAGGTCGTCCAATCACTAAACTGATATTCGTCCATCCAGAGGCTGATTGCGGGGAGCAACTTCTTCTGGCATATTTCAATCAAGGAGCTTTCGGGATTGCCTTGGGGCAATCTCATTGCGGTTTGGCGGAACCGCTCGATATAGTTCCTTGTTAGCTCCCTCTCCCCATGAGCGACGTCCATGAGAGATGACATTGTCACATCGTGCCTCACTTTGTAGAATCTCTCTAGGAACATGTGCTTGAAGACGTCAAAAGAATGGATACAGTTGTCCGGAAGGTTGCGGTACCAGTCGAATGCGATCCCCTCCAATGCTCCGATGAATAATCGTGTGAGGATGGCGTCGCAATACGGCAAGTGGTCGGTTGTGACCTCAAAATAAGTCATGTACCAACTAGCAGAGGACTTCCCGTAGTACGAATCAATATGAAACGGTTTGTATCATGGCGGAAAAGGAACATCTCTCCACGCAACGGGATACGATTGCCGTATTTTGAGGTCCCGGGAGGAGTCTTGGGCATTGAACATTGCTCGAAGCTCTTGGACTTCCCTCCTTGCCTCCCTGGCGTCATCTGCAGCTGAAGGAATGGATGCTCCTAAAGGATTATCACCCAAAGGAGGAGCGGTCATATTGGAGTCCGCGTTGACTGTGAGTCCCAAGCTTGTTTGTCCAGGCGTCCTTGTCGGTTGAGTCGGCAAGGCAGCTTTGATTTCATCTACTGACTTGACCAGGGACACGAGCATGGCTTCAAGTACTTCTAGACGTTGTCGATCAGTAGGCCCTACATGATCATCGCCGGCCATAAAGACTGTCCGTACGTGGGTGGATACGGAAGGAACCGTAGAAGAGGTGCTCTCCGTATCGTACCCTCGTACCAAAAAATTGTCAGGAAATATCGAAATGTCCTCCTCCTTGGATTCAGAAGGGGTGCCACCCTTTGTGCAGGAAGCTGCAACGTCTTGGCGAAGGCGGTCATCCTCGAGGATGTCGAAGTCCATTGTATAATTCCAGTGGATCGCTACCCCCTGTGTATGCTCTTGGAACACCGGGTTGTCGCATATATTGAGGGGACTGCTAACCCCAGCTTCATCTACCCCTAGGGAGATCGAGGGTGCACCCCCGGGTGTTGGAAGCTTCTTTCTGGATCGAGTGCCTAGGTAGACACCCCCTGTAGCTGTTGGCGGAAATTCTCCAGATGAGAGTATCCTTGCAGTGCTGGCTGAGATTGCCGGGCTGGAAGAACACGTCTTCTTTCCTATCTTGCCTGGAAGAACCTTCCGAGTTGAATTACAGAAGGCGAAAGGGAATTCTTCGTCTCTCAAAATTTGCACACGTTCTTCAAGTGGTTGTCGGAAAGGTGCTGGCTGGTGCAGTCGTTGGAAAATGGACTGCCGATCTTCAGGTGCTGCCGACTTGTCGCAGAAGCAGTTGATGATGACCTGGGTGAAACGACGTCCCGAAAAGGGCTCATCACATGCCAAGGTTGCTTCTTTCTCCTTGTGTTTGTGAGTAATCACCTCTCGCAAGTCGATAGTAGATTGATCTACCTTTGCATCCAATTTGTGGACTCGGGTATCCCGAGCACACGGGTGCGTAGGTATCATGTTTGCTCCCTGATCCGAGGCTAGTAAAAGCACTTGCTATCGATCATTGGAGGGAGACTTTTGAGACCTACCCTGTCCGTTAGCCATGGGGGACTGGACGTGGGTGGTTCTGTACAACTTTCCATCAGGAGCCCGTATAACAGTTAACGGTGCCTGCTGATGGTCAGCAGCTTGGATAGTTGACTAGGCTTGTCGGGCCCGTACTGCCCTAGACTTCTTCGACTTAGCACCCGAAGGCGCATAGTAAGAAAAGTCCAGATTGGCATATTCCACATTCTCAATGGACCGTATAGGGTCGGGCCCGTATGAGAGACGGTCGAATACAGAGCTTCTGAGAGAGCCGCATGAGACACCCTGTCTGCGGCCAGGATTGGCTGCCGCAAGGGCCATCTCCCTGCGGCTAGAGTTGGCTGTCGCATGGGCCATCTCCCTGCGGCCAGAGTTGGCTGCCGCATGGGCCATCTGTCTAGAGCCTGAGTCGACTGCCGCATGGGCCATCTTCTTGCGTCCAGAGTTCGCTACCGCATATGCAGACTGTCCATCTCTCTTATGCGGCCTCTTCCTCGTCCGTATGGATTTACCTTGTGCCCCTAAAAGCTCAGCATCGTAGTATTTTCCTTTGCTGGATTTGGGGACAGTAGGGTTCTCTGCGGTCGGAAGTAAGGCCACAGGAGAACTTTGATAACCGTCTTGGGCCGCAGAAGGAGCTTCTTCGAAAACCTGGTTGAGGCAACAATTTTGTGCTTTGACGTCCTACGGGTTCTCTTAGGGTTGGCTCGCTTCTGCGATGGGCTGGCGCTCCCTTCAGAGAGAATTTTTTCGAATGCTCGTTGGTCAAAACGAACCACAAGCATTTGCTACGTTGAGCCGAGCTTGGACGCGTCGGATTGCATCACCAACTTCTCATCAGAGAAGAAGAAAGTCCCCAGCCGAGTCACCATCGTGTTTGCCATTAAATATCAAGAACAAAAATTACAGAGGAATTAAACTTGATTGTAAACTCGCTTGTACAAAAAAAAGCCTAGAAAGAAACCCTAGAAAACAATCTAAGTACAATTGTTTAGTTTTTGATTCTGGGGGTGACGATGGAGGCTCAGGAAAGTGTAGCAACTCTGCCTTACTCCTTGGACTATCAGACATAGTCTTTGCTCTCAGAGAAATTTGCCAGCCTTTGATTGCCAACATTTTGCAGGGGCGTGGCACCCTGCTATTTATAGTGATTTTTGCAATAGCAGATTTTGGGCCGTATAAAGAGCCACGTGGCCACGTGTCTGTAATAGCACACAAAGACTCGATCTTGTGATGCCAGCTGGTGGAAGATTGTTGAGATTTTGTTGTAGCACATCTGGGTGGTTAAGACTTGGTCAAATTGCCGTGTATCCCTTCCATAAAGTAGAGTCTGACTTATTTTGGCCGTATAGTGGCTTTAGGGGCGTCGCTTCTGCGGCTCGGCTCCGTTTGGCCCATGAGATCTTTGAGAACCTTGCTTCTGCGACTTGTATCTCTTGGACACATGGGATCTATGGGAACCTTCCCTCTGCGGCTCGAGTCCCCTTAGCCACGTGGGGCTTTTGAGAGCCTCGCTTCTGCAGCCTGAGTTGTCTTAGCCGCATACGGTCTGTAGGGGCATTGCTTCTGCGGCTTAGTTTCACTTGGCCGCATGGTGTCTTCATGATCACGACTTCTGCGGCTTAGTTTTGCTTGGCCGTATGGAGTCTTCATGAGCACTGCTTCTGCGGCTAAGTTTTTCTTGGCTGTATAGAGTCTTCATGAGCACTGCTTCTGCGACTTAGTTTTGCTTGGCCGTATGGAGTCTTCATGAGCACTACTTCTGCGGCTTAGTTTTGCTTGGCCGCATGGAATAATGATCCGCATGCTTCGATGCACGACTGCTCGTAGAGACTGACGTGGCCGCATGCCTCGGCCCATGATTGATCGTGGATGTTGACCGGGTCGTAGGGTTGTTTCTGCCTTGGGTGCATAGTATTGGGAGCAAAATATGTGCCCACACTTGGGAGCATGTTTCTACTGCCTGGAGAAAAATATTGTGGGCACGTAGCCCCTTTGGCCATGTTGGCGCATAACTATTTCTGACTTGGGCGCATGTAATGCATGTGGTTTGTATTACGTATCTTGGTATACGTGTACGTATTTTGACTCATATTGTAAGTCTCCCTGCTTGGTTTATTTGGCATTTTATTGCTTGGTTCACCTTGGGATTGGTTTGGTTAGGCTTGGGTTTGCTTATTTGGTTCATCATGAACCGAGTGGACCGAACCAACTCCCACCTACCACTTCCCCCTTCCTTTATTAGCCGCCCAACTCTCTCTCTCTTCATTACTCTTCTTTATTTACTTCTTCTTCCCCACCATTACTCTACTTCACCTACCAGGAAGAGAGCTAGGCAAGTGTAACTTGCTTCACGAAGGAACTCCCATTTTGTAGTTCCATTTTCTTCTCCTCAAGATCCTAAGCCTATTTAGTATTTAGTGTTTTCAAATTCTATGGCTCATTCTACATAGATCTAAGTTTCCAGTATTTTCGATCCTCTTGGTTTTGATCTACTAAAATAACTTGTTTTCGAAAACTAAGAGTTCCATGTAGTAGGCCTCATGATTTTACATAAGTTTGGTCTTGGGATGGCCGGATTTCACCAAGTCCTGGCCGAGATGGAGTTCCTGAGCTTTTTACGCATGGTTGTATTGACCATGTGGAGAAGATATAGTTTTACGCCCACGCATTGCGTGCCAGCGTAGTATCAGTCTTTTACGCACACGTTTTACGTGCCAGCGTTTATTTTTGGCCTTTTACGCTCACGTCTTAACGTGCCTGCGTAGTGCCCCATTTACGGTCACGCATTGCGTGTAAGCGTATCCCGCTCTACACTGAGTTTATCAATTTTACGCTCGGGGCTCTCCCGTTAGCATAAAATCGTGCTTGCGTAGACGTGGGCTCGCGTAAAGTTTTACTCGCGTAAGTTTTACTAGCGTAAAATCCCTTGCTCGCGTACGATCTTGCTAGCGTAAAGCCTGGCTAGCGTAAATCCCAGCTGTATGCTCCCTTGCTCGCGTGGAGCTTGCTAACGTAAAGCTCACGCGTAAAGTTTCACTAGCGTAATCGGTGGTACGCGCGTAGAAACTTGAGTTCCTATGGCGTACACCTTTACCTTTTAGAGATATTTTTTGCCTTTTGTCATGAACTTGAAAATCACAAATTTGTTTAATATGTTTGGAAATGATAATTGAACATGGCATGGTATGACAAGTATACCTGACATGATCATCTCGAATTACTGTTGCGACGGCTAACATGACATGACACGACCTGACAAGAAGGATTGACCTGGATATCGTGGACGATTGTGTTTGTACATATAAACCAGTACTGTCTTGCATCATGTCTAGGACGGGGACCCCTGAATACCACGGTCAGGGGCACCTACTGAAATTGACTAAGGCTAATTAACTAGAATAATTCAGTAGACATGAAGAGATTCTTCGCTATTGGCAATCTCGTTATCTGGGCGCATTCAGTGGACTTGTAGCCTACCGACGAGTAGGGCACATTTCCAGCACACAGTCATGTGGTGCACTATTAATAAATGGACATTCGACCTGGATAACCGGATGGTCTGCAGGGCTTGTGGCTGTTAGGATAATCTCATTATATTTTGCTAGTAACTAGGCTTGTGATAACCCTAGTTAGTTAAAAGTATCAAGCTGTACTCATTACTTAGCCGTGATTGATTGGATGGAGTCTAGCCCTGTCTAGTTGTCATGATCCTGTACAAGATTGTATCATGACCTGATTTTTTGTATCGATAAATATTAAGATACCAAGTTCTGTTCAGACGAAGGGTTACAACCCCGGTCCTTGTTTGGTTTAAGGGTTGTAACTTGGCTATCTGAATAGTTCTATGGTTATTTTATCATATATCGTCCTGATTATGTGTGCTTACCTTAACAATAAGGATCAGGGGTCCAGTTCTGTTCAGACGAAGGGTTACAACCCCGGTCCTTGTTTGGTTTACAACAACCTGGCTCCCGGAGCAGTTCTGTGTCCTCTCTTCGTTTATTGCCTTATTGCTCTCCAAGCCATGTTCGTCTTATTTTGCCTTACTCCAATGACATGATTACTTATACCAGCCTTCACAATAAAGATCAGGGGCAAGGTTCTGTTCAGGCGAAGGGTTACAACTCCGGTCCTTGTTTGGTTTAAGGGTTGTAACCTGGCTTTCGGAGCAGTTTCTTATCCTCTCTTCGTTTATTGTCTTATTTTTACCCTATGCCAAGACTAATCATGTTTTACTTACCAATAGTATTTGAGATGGGTTTCTATTCAGGTGAAGGGCTGCAACCCCGGTCCTTGTTTGGTTTAAGGGTTGTGACCTGGCTACTTGAATGGTTTATTTGTACTCAGTTTACTGTTGTTATCCCTATTATTATCAGTTTTTTATTTATTATTTATCTTTAATACTCTATTGTGATATGCTGGTTTTAGTTCCTAAGTGAAGCCTCCTTTATGGCACTTGCTCTTTCTGGGGTCTAACCCAGCTGGTTTTGTGTGGCCAGATATCGGAGCATCTCCAGAGGTTCTACCTACCTTCCAGCCAGATGGTGGCCACCAGGCGTAATCCTGGCAACGAGTGGGTTTCTTTTGTTCTTCCACTTCACCGTAAATTATTCTTTTGAGGCATTTAGCCGACGAGCACGTGTTAGCTCGGTTGCACCTTTATTTACTGTCTGCCTACGGGCTATAACATGATTGACAAATCCTAGGGTTGATCATGTATGACTAAACTCTTGCTAGTCTTCACATTTTGTACGACTAGCTTCATGATCATCCAATATGTAATGTATGGGATGCCTTACTATTGTATATTTGATGTTCTAATATCTTGTGACTGCTACTACTTGTTTGTGATTGAGACACTAGGCTTGTTCATGACCATAGGAGACTGATGGATTGTAGTTAAACCCTCATGTATCTAGACAGCCGTGACCGTATAGCGAGGTAGGTTGCACTTCAATATACGTAGCTGGCTATGTACGCCTCCGCTCTCCAGTATTCTGGTTCTGGGGCGTTACAGCGCATAACTGTTTTTAGACTTGGGCGTATAGCTGTTTATGACTTGGGCACATAATGCTAAAATTTTTATGCTTCTACAATGTGACTGAAATTAGTTGCATCCCCATTGACACGCCTAGGCTTCCCATTGCTGACGTGCATGAACTTTGTCCTAATGATGCGTCGAAGCTCCTTCTGCTGACGTGCATAGACTTAAGTCCTGATGATGTGCCGAAGTTTTTCTCGCTGACGCGCATGGACATAAGTCCTGATGATGCGCCGAAGATTTTCTCGCTGACACGCATGGACTTAGGTTCTGATGATGTACCGAAGCTCCTTCAGCTGACGCACATGGACTTAGGTCCTGATGATGCGCCGAAGCTTCTCTTCAAATGCGCTTGTTCCTCGGTCCTGTCTGTGAGCCTTGATGATATTTCATCTGTGCGCCTAGGTTTCGACTCAGATTATGTGCCAGATTTTTGATACACCTCAGATGCTTTGATTGATTTTCTAAGTCTTTTGCTAACTTTTTTTTGATCTTGTTGCAGTATCCAAGCCGAAGGAAAAGGCTATCGTAAAGGAGGAGATACTGCCTCCTCTCATCAAACAAGAGCTGGTGACTATTAAGGAGGAGGTAATACCAAAGGTCGAAGTCAAGAAAGAACCGGTGACCATCAGGGGAGAGATTACTCCCAAGATTGAAGTTGCCGTTAAGGAGGAGCTACTGTCAGAAGGTAGTAGCACCGAGAGTTCTGACCCCCCTGCCCCTACAGAAGACCTTAACCAGATTGAGCCTTCATATGCAAAGTGGCTGAGGGAGTGGTACATGCCTTAACGCAACTATGATCCCTGGTTGTAAGGATTTATTGGTTGTCTTGCAATCGTCGTTTCCGAGAATTTGAATAAAGTCAATGTCCCTATTTTTAATATTTTTGTCTGTCTTTTGAGATCCGAAGATATAGTTTACGTTTTGCTTCTTTTTGATGTCGATGTAATCCTTTACTTCCTGCGTAAATGAAGAAATGAAGAACCTTTTGCTTTGTTCATTCTTGTGATGAATCTTGTAATTTTTGGTGGACATATTATATTTTGTGTAGCTTGCTTAGGTATAGATAATAAGTTGCCCATAGAGGAAACCGACATATTCACTCAGAGGTAATATGGACGTGGTAAATATGGTGTAATGGTTGAGCTTTCTTACTCAGAGGTGATATGGACGTGGTAGGAGTGAACTCTGTAGAAATGTATAGAATAACTCCAAGGTGATGTGGATGTGGATGTTCTATGATTAACGCAGGGATTGTTATATGGGATGTTTACTCAGAGGTAATGTGGATATGGTGAACATATTAATGAGCACGATCCGACATAGTGTAGAATTCTGCTTTATGGGCTGTAGCAAAACAACTCAGAGGTGATGTGGACATGGTTGTTCTCCTACTGGGGATGCAACGGAACAACTGGGTTATAGAAGCAGTTGATTGTCAAAGAAGGGGAGTGAAATTGGTTATCAGGTTCACAAATTCCCTTGCTGAGGAGAGCAAAGTACATTTTGAAGGATGTCAGGAGTAGTACTTCTTTAGGAACTTGCCGTTGATGGGCATCATAAACAAATCTCCATTAGGTCAAGCGAGATGGTAAGCACCATTTGGGTATACCGTCTCTATGATGAAGGGTCCTTCTCATTTGGGTTCAAACTTTCTCGGTGTCTTGTGAGTCATCACCATTGGTCTTATGACTGTCAGAACCAGGTCTCTTACTTGGAAAGTCCTCTATTTGACTCTTCTGTTGAAAGTCTGTAAAATGCGGGCTTGATAAAGTTCGATGCACTGTTGAGCCAAGAGGAATTTTTCATCCAACGCTTCCAACTTTTGTAGACGGTGACGTTGATTGTCTTCTTCCGTCAGCTGGTTCGTGATCGCCACTCGGAGTAAAGGTATTTGGATCTCTAGAGGCAGTACTGCTTTGCTACCATAGGCCAAAGAGAATGGTGTATTACCCGTCGGGGTCCGTACCGTCGTGCGATAGGCCCAAAGGTATTCACCGCGCTTCTCGTCCCACTCGCGCTTGTTGGATGACACGACCTTTTTGAGTAGCTTGACAATGGTTTTATTAAAAGCTTCAGCCAATCCTTTTGCTGTCGGATTGTAGGCGGTTGATGCCACATTTTGAATAGGATTCTTATCGCAGAATCTATTGAACGCATGGCTGATGAATTATGGACCGTTGTTGTGGATGATCCTCCAGGGCACCCAAAATAGTAGATGACGTGATGCTTGATGAAGCTGATCACCTTGGAGCTTTTTACCTCTGTCAATGGTACTGCTTCTGCCCATTTCGAAAAATAGTCAGTGATTGCTAAGATAAAGCGGCGTTCCTGGATGAGGGAGGGGTAATAGGTCCCACTATATCCATGCCCCAGGCTTCAAATTTCTAAGAGGTGACCATAAGATGTAGAGGCTCTGACGGTCTGTGGATGAAGTCGGCGTGTAGCTAGCAAGCATGATATTTCTTTACATACTCGACAGCGTCGGCCATCATGGTAGGCAGTAATAGCCCATACGTCGAAGTCGATCCTGTAGCTTAGGACCTGGTTGATGGGCTCTGCATGTTCCGTCATGAGCTTCTCGAAGAGCTTCGGCTGCTTCTTCGTTTGATAGACATCGGAGGAGAAGTCCATCGTGGGAGCGTCAGTACAGCATTTTAGTGGTCGTATCGCAATAAAACCGGAGCGAGCGTCTTTTGACTGAGACTGCTTATTTTAGGTCCTCTGGAAGGATTTTGTAGATGGCAATGTCGATGAACGGAAACCTCCAGTCTCTGACGTTGATGCTGGTATCTGTATCCATGACATAAGTTGTCCGCATGCACAAATTTTTTCTGGGGCATGCTAAATCCTTGCCCACCACTGTAATGAAGTATTGCATGCCGACCGGTGCTGCTAATGAGGCAGCGAGGCCGGCCAGAGCATCATCTTCTAAGTTTTGTAGCTGAAGCACACGTTCTATGAAGAATTCAGCGAAGGTTGAGTTGATGTCCATCGCTGCTTTGTGATAAGAGATCAGGTCTTAAAGGTGGACCTCGTATTGTCCTCGATCTTGATTGACGACAAGCTTCGAGTCGTCGTAAGACTCGAGGTATTCTACCTCCAACTGTTTTGCTAACTGGAGCCCCATGATGAGGGCATTGTACTCTGCAACATTGTTAGAGCACGGCTCTGAAAGGGAATAGGCACGCTGGATGACCAACTTATCGGGAGAGATCAGGACTACCCCTACTCCTGCGATGATCTGGCCTTTGGGGCCTGTACTTGAAGCATGGTCGAAGAACATCCGCCAGACAGGATTTTCTTCGATAATGTTTGATTCTTGTACTTCATCTGGAATGTCTTCATAGAGTCTAGACGATTTCGGAATTGGATGCGCGGCTAGGAAAGTGCTTGGCCCTTGTCAGCTTTTTACGGGACGAATACCATGTCATATGGTGTCAATAGTATCGCCCAAGTAGCCAATCAGGAGTTTAGCGCTCCCAGCTTTGTAATAAGGACTCTAAGTAGGTTGATTCAGAAGATGACGTAAATTGTCTGTCCCGAGGCATAATGGCGAGTCTTCTGGATGGCAAAAACCAGAGCTAGACACTCCTTTTCGACGAGGTTGTACCGGTGTTTGGCCCCGATTAATGTCTTATTGAGGTAGTAGATGGCTTGTTCGTGGCCTGCATTATTGTTTTAGGCAAACAAAGCGCCAAAGGAATGGTCCATTGCACGGACATCGAGTAGAAATAGTTTTTATGCGACGGGTGCCACCGAGACTGGGGGCTCATGAGATAAGCTTTGATGTTGTCGAAAGCTTTCTGATATTCTTCCATCCAGGTATAGGAGACTCCCTTCTTCATGAGCTTGGTGAAGGGCTGGCAATTCCTGGAAAGGTTCGCGATAAACCTTCGGATGTATGCGAGACGTCCCTGCAGGCCTCGAAGTTCTCTAAGGTTCTTTGGAGGGTCCATGTCAATAATGGCTTTAGTCTTCACGGGGTCGACATGGATGCCTTTTGCAGTGATGATGAAGCCCAAGAACTTTCTACTGGAAACCCCAAGGAAGGATTTGGCAGGGTTCATCTTGAGCTGATGTGCCCACATGAGATTGAAGAATGTCTTCAGATCTTGTAAGTGATCGCCTCGAAGACGGCTCTTGACGGCGACATTGTCAAAATAGCATTCGACTGTTTTGCAGAGGTGCTGGCGGAAGATGGTGCTCATAGCTCTTTGGTATGTAGCACCTGTATTCTTCAGGCCAAATGGCATTATTGTGTAACAGTAAACCCCCTTCGGAGTCCTGAATGACATGTGCTTTTTATCATCTAGGAGCACCTTGATTTGGTTGTATCCCGAGTATCCGTCCATGAAGGATCTGCGGTCGAAGCCACATGTATTATCGAACATTACGTCGGTGATCGGGAGTGGAAACTCGTCCTTCGAACAAGCTGAGTTGAGGTCTCGAAAGTCAATACAAACCCAGATCTTCCCGTTCTTCTTGGTAATAGGGACGACGTTGGCTACCCACTCTGGATGTTGCTCTTCATGAATAAACTCGCTGCCCATGAGTTTATCCACTTCTTTGTCAATAGCGTCCATATTATTGGGATGTGAGCTTCACAGTTGCTGCTTAAATGGCTTAGCATCAGGTAAGATATTAAGCTTGTGCATTGTGACTTGTGGGTCGAGCCCCGGCATGTCTTCGTAACTCCAGGCGAAGATGTCGATGTATTCTTTGACTAGTTGGACCAAAGATTCTGGGTCCTTTCCCGCCAAGCTCTTGCTGATCAAAATAGGTTTGGATGAAGATCCATCCATGAGGTCGATCTCCTCGACTTCGTCTTCAGTAGGGGGTTCTCGTAATTCAAAACAAGATTCCCATTGTGCGCCTAGGCGTTGAGCCCAAGGTTCTTCTTCGAAGAACTCTATTGTTTGATTATCGTCTTCATCTTCTGAAGGATGTGCAGATGTCATGTTGGCTGACAGCACCTTTCTGAAGATTGGGCCGATGCTGGTGTCGGAGTACCAAGTTGAAGCCTCAGACGAGTGACAGTATGCGACGTCTTCTGCTTATGGACTTTCTGGGGTTGTTGGGGGCGTGATGTAGCCCACCCCCCGTCGAGTACGGTAATAATAGTCTTGTGGCTTCCCTTTCGGAACAGGGAGTCGTAAGGGAAGACGTCGGCCCTTGCCATAGTTTAGACCCCGGCCGCTTTTCTGGTTGTGGCCCATCTTTTGGATGAGATACTTGGCTCGATCATTGTACCGATAAATTTGCATTCTGTAGATATCAGATTATGGCTCCGTCGGTGGAAGGTCTTGGTGAAGCTCGACTTTGCCGAAGATGATTGGTTTTTCATCATGGTTCTAAGACGGGACTATATAATAGACTCCTTAGTACAGAAGGACTCGATTTACATGATTAACAGTCGTTATTTGTGTTTGTAATGACTGTAGAGCATTATCTAGAGTATACATGGCATTCCAATATGGATGTGGTGGCCCATGCAGGTCAGAGCATATCGTATCAGTTACGTAACTGTACTAATACGAGCCTACGAATTTGACTAAACCCTTAGAAATCTCAATCCACACTGCTTTGAAAATTCTCTTAGAAATTTCTCTAACGTCCTTGAAACTTCGTATTCGCTCTCGATTATTCTTCCTTGCCTTTCCGTACCATTGACTCTCGTCCCTTCCTATTTCGGGGTGACGAATGATCGTTTTGTCTATAATTTATCAAAAAATCTTAAGTTATAGTGTACATTAGTTTGATTATTGAATTTTTGTTGTTTGATAGACGGGTCTCACTAGTTATCAATTATTCCCTTAGTCATTTCGAAACTACAAATCTTCGAGGACTTCTACCTACCATTGGTCACCCTATGTAAAACCCCTAAATTTCTACTATATTTTTTTTATAAATATGGTATTGATTTTGGTACTTCGTATTTGTACGTCGCGTACGAGTTTACGTTTCGTAAATTTCTCGTTAAGTGCGAATAAGTGCGAAGTACATATTTTTATAAAATGTTTTAATTATATAGATGTAGAAAATATTTCAAAATAATAGACGATAAATATTTTATATTGCTTGAAATTGTAAATGCGTTGTGTCGAGGATTATCAAACTTTATCTTTATCTTGAAAAAAGGTCATTTTATTTTATGGTACTAGTATAACTAGTAATTTAGAAAAACTGTGTTTTATGTAAGTATTATTTTTGCATGCGAGTGTATAAATATTTTTATTTTTGAAATTTATTTATTATCATATATTATCTCGAAAAAGGTATATTAAATATGGGTTGATTTAATATGTAATTAATTATGGTGATTTAAGTTGAAAAAAAGTTATTAAGTTATTTAAATACAGTTTAAATTAGAGGTAGAATCTATCTACATTGGATTATGTTTGATTGAGTTACTTTTAAATCAATTTGAATTAAATAGTGAAAAATCTAAGGAGAATTAAAACTCTTCTTAGTCCTTATCTAAATAAGACTTTTGTAAATCCCCTGATTTTTTAAAATAAATATTTGTGAAATTTTTGGATTTTTAAATAACTATTTATGGACTTATTATATAATTTATATTATTTTACATATATTTAGTATAGTGCTCATTAGTGAATTTAGTATAAAAATATATAAAGCTATTTTTCTAGTATATTAAGGATCTGAACTATATTATACAAATTTTTTTTCTCTCAAACTTTTAAGATTTATTTTATAACTTTTATTACTTTTTACATGTTACTTGTATTGTACACTATTTACATAATATAGAATAAATGTAAATTTAGTATTAAATATTTTAGCTTGTATAAATGAGATTAGATAAAGGTTGTTTAAATAGATATTAACTCTATTTATTATCTATAGTAATTTTAAATAATGTTATAGATAATTTAGATAAATATGAACTATATTTTAAGTTAATCATAATCCTAAGTCTAATAGGAAAGCATGCATATCTATATCCTATTCTAACAAAGCAAACTCCAATTTATTTAAATCAAATCCTATCTAATTTAGGAGATAAATCTGAAATAAATAACTATATAAATCCAATACATCCCCCTTCTATCAGCCATAATTCAAAATTATTTTAAGTCCAATAGAAACTCTAAAATTCGTCATTAGAATTCAGCCCCGCTTTTTAATAGCAAGAGCAACTTGCAACGACGATATCTCCTAGCTTCGAACTCTGTTTTGCCTTCAGTTTTTTTTAAAAGAAGCGTATCGAGGTAAGATTTCCAAAAACATATTTTAATAGACAAATTTCATTCTGTAGATTTATACAAAATCGTTTGAGTATCTAGTGTCCCAAAAATAAACGGGTTTCAGTATTTTTGCGATTTCGGGAGATTCCGAAAATGAAAATGTGATCCGTTTAGTTTTTCGGAGAGCTAATACAAAAACCTATGCCATTTCCTAACTTTAGAATTTATTAAATAAATGTAATAGGTGCAGTATTATTTATAATTAGATAATAGACTATTTTTAGCATCCGAAGTTGTACCTACACCTTCCTCTTTGTGCGCTGCTGTTGATTCGTCGCCAGGACATCATCTTACCTCACTCGAACATCAGGCAAGACACCTTACCTTTACTCTTTAATTTCTTGCTCAATATCATGCATGCTTTTTCTTTATGTCGTTCTTTCAAAACTATATATAGATGCAAATTATTATACTTTATGCAAGTGGCTTAGAGTTAAGGGACCACCGTATGTTTAGTGCATCTCATAAACTGTCACGATGTGCCACGGATTGTGTGTGAGTTGTGAGTCCCATATAGATGCGGACTTACGTGCTGACTGATCATTGGTGCGTATAGGCCGTGCATTAGGATATAACTGCCAATAGATTTTTTTTAGAAGACTTGGCAGTTATTAAGGATTAAAACAGTGTCGTGGAGTCGATACATGTATAGTATCATTGGGGGGACGGGACAGTTATTAGCGTAGGGGCTACATTTATTTTTACACACATTTTGGGCCGAGGGTGACTCTTATGAGCACTACGTTCTGCCCAGGGCCGATAGCGTCTCGGATGAGCGCTACTTGACGGCCACTCTCTATTACTTGCTTGCGTGAATCCGTTACAGCCCCTGCGTAGAACGTCGTCCTCAAAATGCATATCACATAGGATGGTTAGGAACCTTTACTCATGCATACTTTTCTGTTGAGCTTTATTATTCAGTTTATTGGCATGATATTATGTGTCTTGTTATGTCCCTCTGAGGACCTGGTTATCTCTCCAGGTGTGTCTTGTGATTTTCTGCAGGTGCTCTAGCTAAGGCCATGTATTGCGCTCTATTCTTCGAGATGTTGCTTTTGGATCACCATCTCCTTCGCATGACCAAATCATTTTCTTGTATAATTCTTTCTTATTTAAATTAGTTGGTAGCGGATTTGTCTCCGCCCAACGATTGTATACATGACAAACTCAAAATAGCTTTTATATTATTATTTATATTTGTGGATGAGATTTAGTATCTTGGCTGTCTACATTTTACAGCTTATGTATACATACGAGCCATATATTTACTCGTATGTATACAGCTGGCATGATACGTATCTAGTCTCAAGTATTGGGACTGGGGCGTTACACCCTACTCCCTCAAAACACATATCGCTAACACTTTATAACCTTTCAACTAGTAGCTAAAATTTCTACCAATATATCTATGGCATATGGCATATTGGTAGAAATTTTAGCTACTAGTTAAAAGGTTATAAAGTGTTAGCGATATGTGTTTTGAGGGAGTAGGGTGACCAAAGGTGGGTAGAAGTCCTCGAGGATTTGTAGTTTCGAAATACTAAAGGAATAATTGATAACTAGTGAGGCCCATCTTCTATCATCATTGATGGACTTTTTCCTTAAATTTCGAGGACGAAATTATTTTAAGGTGGGTAGGATGTAAACCCCCGTTCTAATTTTTTGAAAATAATTTTTATTAATTACTTAACCCAAGATAGTGATTTTAGGGTTTGTAGATATTTTTAACTAATATATTATTTATATCTAGAGATCTACTTATATAATGGACTTAGCTTTGTAAAGAAAGGATAGGCCCCTATTTGCAAATTCAATTTTGGGAAGGGGCTTAGTGAAACTCCAACTTTTCAAACCAAACGGCTTGGAAACAAATTCGATTTCCCCCAGGATTCAAATCGTGAGTTATCATCTAAACTCAATTTCGATCTTATTAACTTTGTGTATATATATATGTAGGATCATCAGTTTGCCCTTTCCTCCAAACCATAATCTATCCCTGTTTTTCGCTCGTAAAGTTAGTCATCAAGATATCCAGAGCAGAGCCTTCAACTCCTCACTAACAGGTACCCTTGCTATCAACCCTTAAATCCTTGTTTCCATGTTAATCTGGGATCTAGTTCAACTGTAATATTTGTATTTGTATTAATGCATAAGACGAATGTATGGAAAAGAACCATGGTTTACGTATCAGACAGGTTTGGGGTCTGAGCAACAAGAACCGGCTTATTTTAAATATTAGGGACAATGTAACACCATAAGAAAGATTAAACCTATGGTGTCATCCCTATAGCATGTGTTAGAGGACAGTAATAGAGAGAATGAGAGAGTCCTAGACAAAAGAAACTGTTGTCGACCCAAACAGAAATGTGAATTAGTATGGGAAGCATAATTAAGAGGGGTACCAATAAGAACACAAAGTCGAGGGAAATAGGTTGTCAACACAGAGTTGTCTGTTGGTATTAGAGTGTAAGCCAAGAGGTTCACCTCTGAATCCATATCAATGAGGACTAACTCTATGGATACATTACAACAGTTGCACTTGTTTTGGGTTACATTTAGCATCGGCGGCACAGGTCAGGGAGCATTTCAATTGATAGGTCGATTAGGTTTGGGTATCAGTATTACACAGATACATAAGTACAAATTCGTAACCATATTGCACTGACCCTTAGGCCATTTCTTGCATCTCTCCCAATGTTCGAAGGTCATATACCACTTCGCTAACAATGTACCCCCACGAACTATTGGCACAAAATACGACCATCTAACACAATAGGCAAATTCAAGACTAGAATATCCATTTGCCTCTTATACAATGTTTCATCTCTTGCACTTTGTTGTGTCCCTGTAGGCCAGGCTATAACTGATATCAGATTACCTATAGGTAATCCTTTCCCCAAAGTCTGTTGTAGAGACCATACTATTAGCAGGTAGGTAAGACTTGAAGGGGACCATGGGTCCCTGTCTTCGAGTAGGTATTCCTGGGAAATATCAGACCTTAGAATTAGGAGGAGCAATAGGGTATAGGTATAACCCATAGCCAGGGGTGTTCATATACCATGTAGTATCAGGAAACTAGGCTAGGATAACTAAAAGGGGTTCGAATATACAACTATATTCTTGGAATATTCATATACTATGTTGTAGGGATACAAATATGATATGACACTATACAAAGTTACAAACACATCGATATGGATACTCCAGTTGATTTGGAGTTGGTCCTAGTATATATTGTAGTCAATTTAAGCGACACAGATATGACACAGTATGATATGATATCAAGTTTGTACTGCGGATGTTTCATAGTACACATGACCAAATGTTTGCTCGTTATTGTAGGATATTTGATATTCTCTTTGTCGAATGGTACATGTTGATACAGAAATGTGCTTTATTTGTATTGTCAAATTATAGACATGACAACTATTATCCTGTCATGAAATTCGGAGAAAATTAAGGACCGTTCCTACCTACGTACATGGCAACCCACTCTTGTACACAATTTTCTCTGAAAGCAGCGCTGCCATCATGGTGTCGGTAGGGTTGGGTATCAATGGGGTCCCTGTTTAGACTGATATTGACATAAGCTACAAACATGTGATATGATGGTATGTTGTTTGGGCGTATTGGAACTAAGTGCCAATTGACACATGAGGTATCCGTGGATACCTAGATGTATTGATCAAACGAGAGACCCAAATAAGGAAAATTTATATCAGTTGATATAAATCCAAGTAGGTGTCATGGTTAGGGTATCAAGGAAACTCGGGAAAGGAGAGTTCAGTACAGAAATTTGAATAAAAATAGAGGATAATGATTGTCCTGGGTGTACCACATAGGCAAAGAGAAGACAGCAGTTTTGATGGTTACTGGCCAATAGGGTTAAGGTATATAATGAGAATTCCCTTTTTGACTTGTAGAGGCATGAGTGGACAGATTAAATCGATACTCGAACCCAGGTGTGTACATGTAGTCAGGTGTAACGTCCCAGTCAAAAAATACATAAGACCAAGTATGCAATATGCCAACTACACATATACGAAGAATACTCCAATAAATAGAATCCTTATATACGTACATAAGCTGTATATATATAATAAAGTTACATGCCAGAATATAAGTATCTAATCTCATCACAGCTCAGCACAGAATAAATAAGAGTCCAATCAATAATAAGTGCATCAAAGAGACAGCTGTTTGGTCATACCTACTCCAAACAGCTATGAAAAATAGTCACACTGATCGGAGTCCAACCTCCGCAAAATAGAAAGAAAAGAGATGTAAAAATGTCCACTAAAATGTCTCTAGGAAATTAATAAGCTAGAAGTCAGCGGAAGATGCCTCGTCATCAATGTAGGATGGATCCAAAGCCGCTCCGTACTCCTACGGGATGTCGTCTAATCCTGGAGAGATAACCAGGTCCCCAACGGGACGTAACAAGATACAAGAAAATACCATGCCATATAAACTGTGATAATATAATAGAGAAGAAAGGATGCATGCAATCGGGTGCCTACCAGTTCTACAGTGATAATGCAGTTAAGAACAAACCTTCAATGCATGGGCACTCTGGCTGCAGGAAATCCAGGTATGGTCCCACCAGGATACCAGGGACCTCAAAGCATAACAATCATCGAATGTCAGAGGCCAGCAGGATCAGGAATAGGAAAGTGCATACGAGGCCAATACGTTAAGAAACTGTTCTCCCCACCCAATACCTAGTAGGGTCACATCCATGACTCATAAGACCTCCAGTAACTGCCAAGTCTACTAGCATGCAATTCTATTGGCAGTTACTCCTATCAGTCGCACGCCTCATACATATCGGTGGCCAGCCGACTACGCGAGCACGTATCCTACATATGACTCATAATATATGGTAGAGCAAGTGTCAAGGCCGTATGAGATATACCAATACCTCATCAACAATAGGTGGTCACTAGACTAAGTCAATACAAGAGAAATAATAAAAGCAAGACAACGACCGATAGAGTCGCTTACACCCAAGTGTGACTTGGATGCACAATTTTATAACAACAACAAATAAGAAATACTGAAAATAACAACTGAAAATACAAATATGTAAATCACAAACTAAGGTGGCAAGGTATCTTGCCTGGTAGTGCGAAGGTGGCAAGTCCAAGAATCACAATCTTAGCAAAAGAAATGTCACAATATCCAAACAACTCCGGAAGCTGAAACAAACATCAAGAACGTACTCGAAATAAGTGATATACCTGGGAAACGCCTGTCCAAAAGTCCAATTCTGGATCAGAGGCAAAATCATAATTTCGGGTCAAAATGATGTCCGCCGTTGGACCCGTTTTGCACTGAAATGCGTACCAGTGTCTGTGGTCTCTTAAGTCGTCAAACTACAAGTCTACGGATCTGGTTTAAGGAGACGAACCGAATGGTATGTTCAATTTTGGATTCCGATGAGTTGTGCACAAAATCGCCCGTTAGGTCAGGTTACGGGCCTGCCAAAAAGGCGTTCCGATCAACCTTCTCAGAATCGGACCAAACTTGGCATACAGGACCAGAAAAATGATTCGGTCCTGCTGGCGCAAGTTTCATGTCGATCCGACAAACGTGCACGAAGTTATGGATAAGTTTGCAAAATGTCATTATGGGGGTATCTCGACGGATACGTACTGATTTTGTCGCGCATGTGCAAAGAAATCGGATTCCGTCAGTTCCCACACGTCGATAACATCCATACGCACCTATCGATGCATATAGTATGCGACCACGTCGTCCGGTTTGTCGGGGTGCACGTCGTATCGGACAGATTTCTAAAGTTTTTAAAGCAGTTTTTAACACAAGTTCATCATCACGTAACTTCCTGTACAATAAACGAAATATGATTCTACGAAGTGTGTTGTAATCTCGGTTATGTTGTCCTAGACTATTTTCAATTAGTTTAACAAAAACCCTAAGGTACAGATTTAGAATCGACTTCAAAGTTGAGACTTTACACAGCCTCATGCTCTGTTTTTCGAGCAGCAAGTGCTCGACTTTACGTCGATCTCGAGGTAAATCTTGGGTGCGATATTAAAATCCTTCTAATGGGATTCGAAGAGGGTTATAGGACTATTTCACTTAACAAAATGCCTAAAATTGGCTTTTGAAAGAAAACGAGAAAAAGTACAAAAAGTACAAATTGTTCTGGGAAGTATTGCTATGGAAGTCTGATCTGAGAGCGATGACTTTGTTCCTTGGACCATACGATGATGACATAGAAAACTGCTTGAAGAAGACAAACAATCGGAAGAACTAAGTCACCAGAAAGGTATTGAGCAACGGCACTGATGGCACAGTCGAATGCTTTCTTGCTTTGCTTCACCCTGTTTTTGAGAAAAAAAGTTGAAGAAATGCTTCTGGGAATATCATTCTGGAAGTATGAGTTTTCTCAGAATCTCCTCTCCTGTCTCTATATTGATCTCTTCATCTTGTCTGTGTTGAAAATAAGTCCATTTATAGACTTGACCCTTTGTGCGTAAAAAGCAACAAAATCGGGTCTTTACGCGAGTAACTGTCACCCACGATGCAAACCATCCTCTACGCACGTTGACACGTGTCCCATGTAGAGTTTTGATCTCCACGCATGGTGACACATATCCCACTACTTCAACAAAATGGGAAAAGTACGTACACATGTTCCTCGATAAGTGTGGCATGAAAGCCACGTAAGCAAACCACGTTCTCATGTAGTAAGGAAGGATCAGGCGTAAAAATGACCCAAAATATATTTCCTGCGTAAAGTAGCAAACTGGCGTAAAATAGCCCAAAATAAACTTCCCACGTAAAGTGGCTAAAAATAGCCTTAAGTGCAAAAATTAGCTCAAATAAACTTTACGCACACAATAGCCTTGAGCGTAAAAACTCGAATAGATATCCTGCGTAAAAGAAGCAGTCTTCTGAGCGTAAAGTAGCCCATCTGCACACTAAACGACAAGCGTTGGGTTTGGTGAAAAGATCTCCTAGGCTTCTGTGTACTGCTATTAGAAAATCATTCTGTCAGATCAAATCACTCGCATTAAATGCGGCCTGACAGTCTGTTGTCCACGCGTAAAAGTGAGGATAGCTCTCGCGTAAAAGCTTCTCGCGTAAAGTAGCTCGCGTAAAGTAGCTCGCGTAAAGTAGCAGTTTGACTCAGTTTGAATTGCGTAAAGTTCTTAAATTCTTTGACTTGGTCTATGAAGTACTTTTTATGCTCCTACAAGACCCCCTTCAAAGTTTTCAAATTATTTTCAAAATTTTGAAATACTTTGAACATAAGCGTAAAATTCAGGATTTCAACAGTCAGCGTAGAATTCGGGATATCCAACGGTCTTCCGTGTAAAAGTCGGGATATCCAACAGTCAGCGTAAAATTCGGGAATTTGAACCGATTAAAAATTCTCTATAAATAGAGCTCTTCGAAGAGAGATAAAACTTTACTTGTCTTTCGTAATCCCGATCTCTCTTTACTCTTCTTCCTCCTTCATACTCTTGCTTCGATCCGATGGCCCCCAAGAAGGCCGCTGCCGACAGCAAGGGCAAGAAGCCCGTCGATTCATCGTCGGTCGAGCGTACGAAAACCCCCGTCCCATCATCAACGACGCCCCAACAGAGCAACCCCGCCGTAGCTCCGGCAATGAAGGGTAAAGCACTGAACTTCGGCCGCGAGTTCGTCGGAGAAGAAGACCCGAGCTTTTCAATTCTCGCCGTTATGCATGTCAGCGTAGAAATTGAGATAATTAAATACGCCCACGTTATACGTGTCAGCGTAAAATTAAGAACATACGCCCACGTCTATACGTGCCAGCGTAAATTTAAGAACATACGCCCAAGTCTATACGTACGAGCGTAAACTTCAAAGTATGCTCACATCAACATGTGCCAGCATAAAAAATTAAAATACGCTCATGTCAATACATGCCAGCGTAAAGTTCACAATACGCTCACATCAATATGTGCTAGCGTGAAAATTAGAGTACGCTCATGTTAACACATGCCACCGTAACAATCAAAATACGCTCATGTCAACACATGCCAAGGTAAAGTTCACAATACGCTCACATCAATATGTGCTAGCATAAAAATTAGAATACGTTCATGTCACACATGCCAGCATAACAATTAAAATACGCTCATGTCAACACATGCCAGCGTAAATTTCATAATACGCTCACATCAATATGTGCCAGCATAAAATTCACAAATAAAAGACTTTGTGTAAAACAAAGAACTTTTACACTTTAAAAGTTTTTATCAACTTTAATAAGCGTAAAGTTTGCATAGTCAGAGTCTTTAATCTTTATGCGTAAAACTCAGACCAAATTATCTGCGTAAAAATTTTAAATTAGATTTTCACTAACTTGATTTTTTTTTCTTTCTTCTTTTGGCAGTGGATTTGCAAATTCACCCACTTGTAGAAGTATTTGGCTCATCAGCTGGTATGGTGTGCTCAAATTATTTAGAGAACCTGTCCCATATGGAGGTTCCCCAGTCGAATCCAGAATATCCTGCAGAGAGACGACAGCTGATATCTGCTCAAGGGGACAGAATGCTAATGTCCATGATAAATGGAGAACTGTTGACCTCGCTGGATGGCCAACAATTTGCAAAGCCAGCTTTCTTATTCGGGGATGCGATAGACTTCAAGTCACAAACACACCCCAAGAAGGAGTCTTGGGTGTTCAAGTTTGGAGATAGAGCAATGTATCTTCCCGACATGGAAAGAGATTATCCCCTGTCTGTATTTATCCATGCCACACATCCCCAACAGATGCTGTGGAATCTGACTCCCAGCAGTCATGGAAGGCCACGTAGAATCATCTTCAAGAGGGATAGTGCCAACGATATGGGGTATCACGTCAGTGTTCCTAATGGCGGTGTTGTCCCTTTCTCCGGTCTCTTGCCTGGATTCACTCCGAGTGAAGATTCGGCTTTAATCCAACCTGTGCATGCCCAAATGTTCATCAATAAGTTCATAAGGGTTCCGTATTATATCCTCAAGCCAACCCTAGGCTACCAGGGTGGCTAACTCCTTTTAACCAGAACTGGATCCAAATTAGTGTTTGGATCATGAAGAACTTCCAACCGGAGCTGAAAGACATCAGCCTGTATGAAGCAGTGGCCTCCACTAGTCAGGGTCTACCACCGAATAGTCACTTGTTCATGGCTCTGATGGAGATATATATCAGTTCGACAGAAACTTTTGCGACCCCAAAAGGTGAAATGGGTCTCGCACTCCACGAGATGTAATTCATCTCAAAGCTGCCAATGGAGGAAGCCCCATATGAAGAATATGTTCCCTCCAACCGGGAACTTGTAGAAATCAGGAAGAAGAATCCTCAATTTGATGAGGTATATGAAGAGTTGATGTGCCATTACATGATTTGTACTACTATGCATGAAAGTGGATCTCATTTGGCGTACATCACCAAGTGGACAACATATCTCTTTTACCATAAGGATAAGATATCCAAAGATGATAAAGAAAGATTTCAGGAGGACAAAGCTCCAACCATCAACACTGGTTCAACAATCCCTACTGATAAAATACGGGATATGATGGTTGGCTACAAATTTTCGAACAAATATTTGTCCACTAAGACTGGGGAGTTCTCTGCAGGAACCGAAGCCTTGAGTTTCCTCAGATATGGCAGCCAGAAGATCTCCAAGAAAGCCTTGCTGGCCGGCTTTCTTTCTCTGTGGTTGAGGAGATGGGTTGTACCGGGGACAGGTACAGTTGATAGAATCCACCGAAACGTGCGATGGCCAGCGGTACGTTTGGTGTTTAAAGTTATAATCAACCTGCTATCGGCAATGATGTGTCGAGTAAACGTAGGTTTGAGGACTTTTGGTGAGGAGCTAATCAACAACGCTCCTCATCGGAACGTATTCCCTAGGGTAGAAATGCCCTACACTTACCTGATGGGCTGGCTATTGCATCACAACTGCAATTTGTTGCCACCAGGCCCGAGAGATGATGCGGAGGTCTTCCTCCAAAAGTTCAGCAAAGCTACATGGACTACCACGACAGTGGCAGATACCCGAGCAGTATTGAATTATTCTTATGGTTGGAACTTTTTCTGTACCCGGCCACCAGTTCCAGCCGACTGCTTCGGCGTACAATTTGAAGATAAAGTTGAAGGAAGAACATTATTGTCTGCGCCAGTTTTCAGATGGCTACAGTGCATCAGACCCTCCCATCTGATGTACAGAAATAAAGATAGCTGTGCTTTCGAACCATATCTACCAAGTCGGTTCGCTAGATAGTTTGGATATGACCAACTTCATGTTGGTAATCGCTCTACCAGTTTTTGTCATTATGGGAAGCTGATTGATGGTGCAAGAGGTTGGAGATATTTTAGCACTGTCTGTACCGGTGCCAAATTCAAAGTATCAACTGCTACCAGCACCACCGAGCTACGTATACTTCATACGTATGCTCACTTTTATGCTTCCATCCGCTCCTTCGCCCATGGCTACAACCTGAGAGGTAGTCTAAGATGGCCCAAGGAAGGGAATGTTGAGGAGCTAGTCAGGGTACCACCAGACATACCCGACGACACAGCTGTTCCAGATCAGTATCTGGAAGTTATCCCTACGGGAGTTGGGGAAAAAGCTGCAAAACCTATCATTATTGGCAAGTCCCTGAAACGGAAACAAGGTGCAGCTGTTACTCTTCTAGAGAAGACCCCAGAAAAGAAGAAGAAGGCTACCACCAAAGGGCCTTCTAGACCAAGGGCCACTATCTAGAGATTGATATTCCATTCGAGGAGCCGCAACATGTTGCATCTTCTTCATCTCATCCTGGAGAAGGGTCCTCGGTCTTCCAACCAGCCGCGTCAATGAAAGCAGTGACGGTCCTATCTCCGGGACGTCTCAGCTCAGCACTTCATTTGACTTTGCCATAAAAGGCACAAGTTACTGAGGACGCTCCAGTACATACTGTTGATTCAGAGCTCATCCCATCGGATGAGCCGGCTATTAACTTTGATGATGATGACTGGGATGGAGACTATGACGCATACTTGGCACGTCCTACACCTACTCTAGGTAAAAATAATTTATACAAAATCCATACAAAATTATGATTTTTGTATATTAACTTATTCTGTTTAAATTTTGTAGGTGTTATCATTGCATCAAAGCCTATGGCTTCTCCTTCTCCTCAAGAAGATATTTATGAGAAAAATAAGGAGTCTGAGGAAGAGGATTCTTCTTCAGAAGAAGAAGATGCTCAAGAAGAAATACCACAAGAGCCCGAAGTGGAGACTCAGGAAGAATGTCCTCCATCTATGGAGGTACAATAAGAGCCATAAGTGCAGGCTCAGCCAGAATTGTCCCCTCCTGCTGAGGGCAAGGATAAAGAACAAACTGCAGTAGAACCTACTGTAGATGATGAAGAGGCTACTGAAGAAGAATTAGACTTCAACGAAGAATCAGTTGTAGAAGAACTCACTACAACTGAAATACTTGAAGATCCTGCAGAGCCAGTAGCTGAAGAAGGTGATGAAGGCGTAATCAAATCATCAATTGAAGCTGGGAACGTTGTAATAGCATCCTCTGCTATTCTTACTGATCCAGTACAAGTTACTGAAGAGACAATGCCCGAACCGGAGTCAGCTGCCATAACTATCATTCCACCCGCACCAATCACCGCCACCGAAACTCAAGTAGTTTTGCCTCCAGAAACGGCTGGAGTAACAAATGCTGAAGACAGTGTTCCTGAAGCTCCTGGGAATCAGTTGGCCATGGTAGTAGTGACAACAATGGCTTCATCTCAGCCTGCTATCGAGACAACAACATCTGCTCCTAGTCTTTAGAGAAGAGATCTGGTAGACATTACCGCCACATCGAGTTCAAGTGCAGAAATGAATCTCTAAGTTAAGATTCATACTGATACTTTTTATAAGACTCTAGCGGCTCTAATCAAAATGGTCCTGAATAAGGGCCTCAATTATGAGAGCTTGAAGGCGGCGATTGCTTTTACTATCAGAAATGTCATCATGTTCGATGATGCGGCGAGAGCAGCGGCATTGGAGAAAATCGTGGAGGGACTTAAACAGCCCATCAAAGAATATCTAAAGATGTAAAGTGAAACCATTGAAAGTCTCACCCAAGAAGAGTATGACGCTTTATCAGCTGAATACCTCGCTCGGGAGACGACTTTCAATGAAGCCCTCCATGAATACAGCATAAAGGTCGCCAAAGAAAAAGCTTTTTTGGCTGGAGCGAAGCCCCAATTGGATAGCCAGAGAGAAGCCTATGGAACATCGAATATAAGAATTCATTAACAGAATGATAGAATTCATGAAGTCGAGGCTGAGTTGTCTCGCTTGAAGGCAGAGAGAGATCAATTGATAATAGCTCGAGACCAGCAGCTGACACAAAGCTCAATTTTGGAGGAACAAGTCTTCGGAGCTGAGGCTACCATCAAAACCCTTGACGAAGCCAAGGACAAGATGATAGTCACTTTTGCTAGACTTTCTCACATCTGTACTCCCGAAGCTCGACGCTCCGTAGCTGCTAAAACTGTATTGAGCTCTCGTGACAAGCGTCTAACGGAGCTACAAAAATTACTTCAAGATGTCTCTGCCCCACCTTAGGCAAATAAAGAGCTTTTGTAATCTTCTATCTTTTTTATTCTGTAATGTTTACAAGAAATGAATAAAATATTTGTTTTGTGATCCTATCATTTATTTTGAAATTAAACAATAGGTATGAGATAGAAAACACTTATCAGAGGTAATATGGACATGACAAGTCTTCTAAACTCAATAAAATATATCTATCCAGAGGTAATGTGGACATGGTAGATAATGAATCTCGTTTTCTGTTTAGAGTATACGATACTATCAGAGGTAATATAAGCGTGACAGATCGTAACAACTCAAAGAAAAATAAATAAATATCTATTCAGAGGCCAAATAGATATGATAGATAGGAAAAGAAGTAGACTTAATATTTATTCAGAGGTCATGAGAACATGATAAATAATAAATCCCTCTTTTTAATCAGCTGGTAAGACAGAAGATCAAAATTATTTTCAAGGAGAACTGAAATCAGCTTAACCAAACATTGGTAGCTGGGGAATAAAGAAGAAATTCAAACATAATATTTCTTCAAGAATTTACCATTGATCGACATCATGAGCAAATCTCCATTAGGTTTAGACAACCTATAGGCACCATTAGAGAATATCGTCTCGACAACATAAGGACCTTCCCATTTGCTTGGAATTTTCCTTCGCTCTTATGAGTCATCACCATTGGTCTTCGGACGGCTAGAACTAGCTCACCAACTTTAAATACCCTCTCTTTAACTTTACGATTGAAAGCTCGAGATATACGGGCTTGATATAACTCGATGTGCTGTTGCGTTTGAAGACGCTTTTCGTCCAATCCTTCAAGTTCTTGGAGTCGTAAGCGATCATTGTTCTCTGTAGTTAGCTCATTAGCAATGGCTATTCTAAGAGATGGAATCTAGATTTCCAGTGGAAGAACAGCCTCACATCCGTAAACTAGTGAAAATGGTGTAAAACCAGTAGGAGTTCGGACTGTCGTTCGGTAAGCCCATAAAAATTCTCCAAGTTTCTCATTCCAATCACGTTTATTAGAAGAGACGAACTTTTTGAGAAGTTTAATGATTGTCTTGTTGAAAGCTTCGGCCAAACCATTAGCAGCTGGATTATAAGCCGTAGAAGCGAGATTTTGGATCCGATTCTTATCAAAGAATCGATAAAATGCCTGACTGGCAAATTGTGGTCCATTGTCATGGATTATCCTTCGAGGGATCCCAAAACAATAAATGACATGGTGTTTAATGAAGCTAATAATATTAGATGATTTCACTTCAACGAGGGGAATCGCTTCCGCCCATTTCAAAAAGTAATCTGTTATCGCTAAAATAAACCGTTGTCCCTTGACAGAAGAAGGGTTAATCGGACCAATAATATCCATGCCCCAAGCTTCGAAGGGCCAAGAAGCTGCAGTAGGATGTAAAAATTCCGATGGTTGATAGATAAAATCGGCATGAATCTGACATGCTTTACACCGTCTAGCATAATCTACAACATCTGCTATCATGGATGGCCAATAATACCCCATTCTTCTAATGTGGTCCTGTAATTTTGGACCCGGTTGATGAGCACCGCAGACACCATCATGAGCTTCACGGAGTGTTTGCTTAGCTTCATTTTCAGAGAGACAACATAGCAAAAGCCCGTCATAAGAACGACGATATAACATATGTAAAGAAGAATCATAATAGAATCGAAATGATCGTCTCTTGATTGATGCAGCTTCTTTTAGATCTTCAGGTAAAATCCCATGAACCGCATAATCAATGAATGGACTTCTCCAATCCCTCTGCTGGGAACTTGATTCTCTAGTATAACTCTGTTCAATATGCAGATTATTCTTGACACAGAATAAGTCTCGATCCAACAAAGTAATGGTGTTTTGTCTTCTAATTGGAACAGCTAAGTCTGTAGCTAAACTAGCAAGAGCATCAGCTTCCAAATTTTGAGAACGTGGTAAGAATTTGATAAAGAACCCTTTAAATAAAAGGACTAATTTGATTACCACTTGATGATAAAGGATGAGGTCAGGATTTCTGACTTCATATGTCCCTCTGCCTTGATTAACAATCAGTTGAGAGTCTCCATAAGCTTCCAGGAACTCAATATCCAGTTGTTTTGCTACTTGGAGACTAATTAGCAGAGCATTGTATTCTGGCACATTATTGGAGCATGGCTCATTAAGGGAATAAGCACGGTATATGACCTTTTTTGTCATGAGAGACTAGGACGATGCCTACTCCAGAGACAATATTGCCTTTAGGTCCAACCCATGATGCTCCATCAAAATATAGTTGCCAAATGACGTCCTTCAAAGTCATGTTACAATCCACGACTTCATCTGGAATGTCCTCATAAAGTTTAGAAGTTTCAGGTATAGGGTGAGCTGCTAAGAAATCAGCTAATGCTTGACCCTTAACTAATTTTTGAGGTACGTAGACCATATCATAAGGAGTGAGCAACATCGCCCAGGTGGCTAATCTGGAATTAAGAATACTCGGTTTTCTCATAAATACCCGAATAGGATTTATTCTGGAGATGACATCGATAGTCTGTCCTGACACATAATGTCGTGTCTTTTGAACAACAAACACCAAGACCAGACATTCTTTTTCTACAGGAGTATAACTGTGTTCAGCTCCGACCATCATTCGGCTAAGATAATAAATTTCTTGTTCATGACCTTTGTCACTTTTCTGTGCAAGAAGAGCACCAAGTGAATGATCTAAGGCTAGAACATATAGCAAAAATGGTCTTCCTACCACTGGAGGTACCAGAACAGGTGGATTTGTAAGGTATTGCTTGATGTCATTGAAGGCTTTCTAATATGTTTCATCCCAAACAAACGATACTCCTTTCTTTAATAGACGGGAGAAAGGTTGACATCTCCCTGAAAGATTGGATATAAATCTCCTGATATAAGCAATGCGACCTTGGAAACCACGAAGTTCTTGTAGATTGCATGGAGGACGCATTTTAAGAATTGCTTTGATTTTGTCAGGATCAACATGGATACCTTGAGAAGTCATGACAAATCCCAAAAACTTGCCACTGGACACCCCTAAGAAAGACTTAGTGGGATTCATCTTCAATTGATGTTGACGCATCAACTCAAATACTATCTTCAAGTCTTGAATGTGATCATCTTTTGATCGACTTTTGACAGCAATGTCATCTACATAACATTCAACTGTTTTTCGTAGATGTTCTTGAAAGATGTTGCTCATGGCCCGTTGATACGTAGCACCGGCATTTTTCAGACCAAACGGCATAACCGTATAGCAATAGACTCTAAGGGGTGTACGAAAAGCAGTATGGTTCTCATCTCCCGGATGCATCTTAATTTGATTGTATCCTGAAAATCCGTCCATGAAGGACATGCGTTCAAAGCCACATGTATTGTCTATCATGGCATCGATAACCGGAAATAGAAATTCATCTTTTGGACAAGCTGCATTGTCACGCCCCAGAACCAGAATACTAGAGAGCGGGGGCAGACATAGCCAGCTACGTATATGAAATAGAATCCATCTCGCTATACGGTCACGGCTGTCTAGATACATGAGGGTTTATCTACAAGTGTAACACCCTGTTTCTAAAAATTGGGGATTTTTGAAAAATTATTATTTTTATTATTTATTAGTGGTATTTTAGTCATGGTATGATTTTCTGGTGACTTTAGTTAAGTTAAACCAATTCTAAAGTCATGCTAAGTCATGATTTATGACTTTGTGACTTTGTTAGTAAACCTTAGTGTAAACCCTAGTTTTCTCTAACCTAGAAGTTGCCATGCCCATGAGAGCTTAGCCATAGGCTTAGAACACCAAATTAGTGATTTTTAGCCTAAAGGGTATTTTGGTAATTTTCTAGGATTTATTTGGAATTATTTGGATTTATGTGATTTATTATTATTTAATTAATTGATTAGTGTCATGTTAGTTACTAACCTAGTTTAGCCCTAATCTAAATGTTAGTCATGACCTAGAGACTAAGTTAGATGGGTTTAACTAAAGTAATGTTAGAGCTAAATATCTAGATATTTCATGTTAGATATTTACATTAGATATTTTATTTAGATATTTTACATAAAGTTATGTAGAATGAATCCTAGCCATAGGATAGCTTTGAAACTTGTTGGAGAGCCCACAACCATTGATCCTAACCCTAAACCAACCCCCATGGCCGGCCAAGCATGCCCCCCCCCCCCCTATATGAACACCCCCATCTTCACAAAGAGCCTCATTTTCAATGTATTGAAAACCCATTTTTCCCTCAACTTCACAAAGCCATAACTTCTTCATTCTTTCACCAAATTGAGCCCCATTTGTTGCGTTGGAACCCCCTACACTTGAGGATGCTAAAGGAGGCTTAGTAGCAAGGTTGCACAAGGATTTGGACACCCCAAAGTGAAGAGGAAACCCCCCTAGAAGGTTGATTTTCATGATTTTGCACATATAGGTAAAGTGTTCTAAACCCTATCAAAATAGTGATTTCTCTTCATGGTTGCATGCATTAGGATACCATGGTCATGTAGGTCAAGTTTGGTAGGATTTTTATGTGGTTTAGTGTCCGTATCGGACACGTATCTATGTTTGAAACTAGGTGTTTGGTGAAATGCCACATAGAACATTTTGTTAATGTTTTTCAAAACAAAATTGATATTTGGGTAGCCCTAGATCCCTAGGTCACTTTTCCACTTGACTGAGCACAAAACAGGACACGTTTCGTGTCCAAATTGGACACGAAATCACTGATTTTAGCACACACTGACACACTGTAAAACCTAACTGTTTGATGCTGTGTATTGTGTCCACACCCATTGTGGACACAATACAGACACGAGGACACAAACCTAGACCCTAGGCCGACCCCCTGACACGAGCACGTGGCCCCACGTGCCCCGTGTGGAGCACACGACCCCTCGACACGCGCGCACGAGACTGTGCAGCCTCCCCTGCTACCAGACTTCTCGTGCGGACACGACACGCGACGTGGACACACGAAACTTGGCCTGAGGGTTGGGGCAGTGTCTGACATACCCCTCCCAAAGTTTCAGACACGTTGGTGTCGTGTCGAGTGAGAAATCACACTCGCAATGACCCTACACTATACTGCGCACACACGTATCAGAGCTACTGATACGTGCTCGTATCTCGGACACGGACACACGTGGACACAAATCAGGACCGTGGACACCTAGGGGACCCCTAGGCGAACCTTCCCCCATGAGCACGAGACACGACGTGTCTTGTGTCGTGAGTACGAGACACACAAACATCAGCCCTTCGCGTGCCCTAGATTTTACCTGATTTTGATTTTTGCGTGTCCGACACACCAAAACGTGTCGTGGTCGTGTCTCAGGCACCTAGGACACTAGTATATGTGTGGGGCTAGTGTTACCAACCATTTGTATCGAGCCTTAGCTCGGTTTTGTATGAGAATTTAGGTTTACCCTGTTTTCGAATGAACAGTCCAGTTTTTCTGATTTTGGGATTAATCCAGTTTTTCAGAAATGAAATTCAAAACCTGTTTTGATATGATTAATGCATTGTATATATGTATTTTAGTGTGTATATATGTAGTAAATACTTATTTGTGAGTGTGGGTCGATTTTGGGGAGATTAGGTTATGTGTATGTGTAGTTATATATGTATATACATATGTATGTATATATGTATCCTGTGTGTGTGTGTGTGAGTTGGGGCCTTTGGTTCCAGGTTCTGAAACCCCCCCCTGTCCTGACCCTATTCCAGCCTCTCTCTCTCTCTTCCCTTCCCTATATATATATATATATATGTAATATATGTATAGTTATATATATATATATGTATTATATATATATATATATATATATATATACATGATATATATGTATATTGTATTAGGTCTCTATATGTATATGTAGTGTATTATATACATATGGTTGTATTATATATGATATTCATATATGGGCATGTGGGTAGTAGGTTAAATAGTGTATGACTATATGTATAGATATATATATATGAGACTTTTAGTTATAGGTTTATGTGGAAACCTAGGCTATGGCCTATGGCCAAGGTTATTGGCCTATGGTTGGGGTTAACCCTAAAGGCCAAAACCCTACTAGAAACCCTTGTTGACTAAAGGTTGACCAAAGTCAACCTTAGGTCAAAGTTGACCTAGTTAACCTAGAAATGACTAGGAATGACCTAAAATAACTAGTTTGACTAGTTTGACTAAAACCCTAACTAGTTGACTAGTGTTGACCTAGCTTTGACTAGATAATTGACCATTGTTGACCAAAGTCAACTATGGGTCAACCATGACCAAATTAACCTAGAAATGGCTTGGATGAACATAGAAGGACTTATTGACTAAGATTTGACTAAACCCTAGGCTATTAACTAGTTGGTTTAGGTTTGACCTATATATAAGCATATCATTGTGACTTAGGTTTTGTGGAAGACCTATGTAGATAAGATATGTATGGGGTTAAGTTAGATACTTAGAGTTGAGTCATGACTTGAGATTGGAATATGGGATTAGCTTGAATATAGGATTAAGGTTGGTATTATATATATATATGTATTTATATGTGGTATACTTGTATAGGTATTGGTTATACCTTAACCTTGTGATGTAGTACCTTAGATAGTCTAGATTGACCTAGCTTGACCATATTGACTAGTATTTGACTAGTCTGACCATTGATTGACTAAACCCTAGATAGTTTAACTAGTTTGATCCTATTTGACCTTGTTTGACTTTAATTGACTTAGTTGATTTCCTGTAACCTAGTATGACTTCCTGTGACCTAGTTGACTATTAGAGTTGACCAAGAGTTGACTTTTGACCAGTTTGACCTAGAATCATGTAGTATGTATTTTATACTTTATTTTCATCATTGTGGATACTTTGTGACTTGTATTGCTCTGACTAGGAGCCAGACACCTCTCCTCAGACAGTATATCCTCTTCAGACATTCAGTTATCAGGCGAGTACATTCTCTGACCGTTTCATACTTGTTCAGGCTTTACTTCTCGCTCTAGATTACTTTACTTGTTGCTGTCACGTTGGTAACACGGATTGGTACGATATGGATCTTTACATGAGATGTTATCCCCCTCGGGAGCATCGGGTACTTCATGTTATGTGTGTTTCACTATCATCATGTACTCCTATGCTTCCATTATTCATGTGCACTCATGTGATCATGTACTCTCATGTTTACTGAGCCCTCATGTATACTATCATGTGCACCCTTTCATGGGCCCCATGTGATATCATGTATAATAACGTAACTTGTATAGATCCTTGTGTATTGATTGGGGAAACGGGGGAGTAGAAGTGGTCATGTGAATAATTCTAAAGTAGTGTAATCATGTGCAAACTCAGTAGTATAATCATGTGCAAATTCTAGCCATTCACATGCCTATCTTGTGCTCTACATCACTAGTCACTACAGTTCTCTATATACAGTAGATATTTCATTACAGCTATCTCTTTTACAGCGTATATTTCCTTTCAGCAGTTCATGTATCTTACTCTATTGCCTGTATCGTATTTCCTAACATGATATGCACTGCGTGAGATGTATTGTGCTCGTTCCCGTCCTGATTGGACCTGTTGAAAATATTACAGAGGATGAGGATGAGGCCCTGGTGTCTACCTATTTTGGAGCAGGACTAGATGATACTTATGTTGTGGACCCCCAGCAGGATCCACCTGCAGCTGAGGATGTTGTTCCAGTAGTCTAGACCAGTTTAGTCTAGGCAGTCCCTTCTATATTTACTTTTGTCTCACATTCTGTGTTGTATTTTGAGATGTGGAGATGTATAGACTCTTAGACTTTTTGTATTATGAGTTGTCAGTTCTGGATATTGTGTTGTACTAGACACTTAGACTTATTCATCTATGATACTGTTCTCTTGAGTTACTATCTATCTATCTGTTCTTCCTTCTCTACATAGATGTGATTGAGATTACTTCTGATGTTACCTCCATTCGGAGAGTATGAACTGTACAGGTACTTGATATTGATAGATGATTGACCTAGGACAGCGTTCTACCGTCGACACTGCGGCGTAGGCTGGGCGTTGTTACGTTCTCGTACCCTAACAGTGGGTGCGGGTCGTGACACATTTTTAGTGGTGGCCCATGCAGGTCGAGTTTATGTAGTGGTATTCGAACTAGAGTATCACTACAGCCTGTGATAGGATTGGAGGAATAGGCTTAGAGAGAATGGATACTCAATCACTGCTAGGATACTTTGAGAGATTCCTGGGATGACCCTTGAGAATCTCATTTGAAATTACGATTTAAACTTCTTTTCCCTTGATTGAATTTGATTTTGGAGGATTCACTGTAGAACTTTGAATCCTGGTATTAGTTGATGATTTTGAAATTTTTGTAGTTGTTGATTTTAATTTCTTAGTGTTAGATTAATATCTTTTATTTTTGGGGGTACTCAATCACAATTAGGAGAAAATTCTTATTTGTTTCTAGCCATCTAATCCTCTTGCTAATTGCTTTTTATTAAAATGAACTGTCCTCTCTATTTTGCACCTTGCTTAAACACTTTCTACCTAACTATGTGACTGTATCCCAACCTGACTTACTCGACATTTCCTCAAATCAAGGCTTTATTTGATACCTCCTAACCTTGACCCTTGATTGATCGAACCCTAACTATATTCATCTAGTAGCCTATAAATCCCTAGGACAGTGTTCCTAAATTATTTACTGGACTCCTGATTAATTTTATTTCATGGGTTAATTTGATCCTCTTCAATTTTTGCATCAATTTATCACGTCTCGAACTACCACTTTCTATTCTAGATCATTGGACGTCTTTTACCGTGACTTAGATATTCAGAGTATAAACACTAGCTGTTACCTCCCAACAAACTTCACATATAAACCTAGACTAGCCTACCTTCATGTAGGTATTCCATGTCCTACTAAAATCCGTCTCCCTGTACTCTATTTTCTTGATATGATTTTCTGGTCAAATGGCTAAACTATAACCTCTGCCATGATACTAAATTTATTCTTATTTCAATTAGAAATCCACCTTGGTTCAATTCTTTCGACCTAGCATGTGATGGTGTTCTGCTTGAATCCTTAAATATTTAACCATATACCTTATCTGATTACTTGACCCATTGGCTAAGAAACTTGGACTATGTAATTCCTTTCATCATTACCACCCTTATATCTTGTACTGCTAAATTAGCCTTAGTTTTGCAAGCTTATCTATTTTCGAGCTTGGTCATGACATATTTTATTGGGTGGCCACCCACTAACATATTGTCTAATCAGAACCGGCGCATGATGGTCTGATCAACCTATTGCGTTTTGGTTCGCTTTTCGTATATTAATCTACGTGGATGGACACAGTTAAACTTACCCTAGAATCTTATTCGCAACAGCCTTGACAATTCTCCTTGGAATTATTTTAATCGCCTATGAACCTCGTATTCGTATCCAATTGAGTTAAATTTATCATGACCTGGATCTTCATCATTGGATGCTCGTGCTCGTACTCGATTTCATTGATTTTCCATCTTGCCCAAGCCTCGATTTATCCTGAAATTGATCAACTTAGATCGTGTCAAGACAAAAATCTAATTGTGATTGTTTGTGCCTAAATTTTCAATTTTCTTTTACCACTTTATGGAATGGTAACTTTAATGATTTCTCACTTATTAATGACCCATTTTCATATAGGATGGTAGACGGCCTATAGCCTTGATGATTGTTGTTTCCTTACATTCCCAATTTGGACACCTTAGATTGCTTGTACGTTTTGATACCATAGGAACAGTCTTAATCTAGAATGACTAGTGCACCCAGATGAGACCACAGACTTTCCCATTTAACCTGTCCCCCTGGTACCACTATTGCATCACCAATTATGGTTAAAATTAGGCCATAGACCCTTCCCACTCTAAATTATGATCACCATAGACACATTACCGTGACTTTTAAATTTGGAGCACGAGACTAGTTGTTTTCTCAAAACTGACTTCACATACATGACCTAGACATGACATACTACACCCATGACCTTAGTGTCCCACTCAGGCATACCATTGTGTGCTTCATTTGCTTAGTACGATTTTTCTGACCCGAGGCTCCATCCTGATTTACCCCATGGAGTTACTTTTGGCTTCGATTTGAATTCAGGGCACCATGACCTGAAACTGTCAGCCAATTTTTAGACATGACCCAGTATAGGTCTACTACCCATATTTTGCTTGTTGACCTTGTATGTTGTCTAGGTAGTGGCTTCGTCCTTGATTGTTGGAGGTTTGACCTAGAAGGAGTACGACCATCTAAATTTCGAGGACGAAATTATTTTAAGGTGGGTAGACTTGTAACACCCTGTTTCTAAAAATTGGGGATTTTTGAAAAATTATTATTTTTATTATTTATTAGTGGTATTTTAGTCATGGTATGATTTTCTGGTGACTTTAGTTAAGTTAAACCAATTCTAAAGTCATGCTAAGTCATGATTTATGACTTTGTGACTTTGTTAGTAAACCTTAGTGTAAACCCTAGTTTTCTCTAACCTAGAAGTTGCCATGCCCATGAGAGCTTAGCCATAGGCTTAGAACACCAAATTAGTGATTTTTAGCCTAAAGGGTATTTTGGTAATTTTCTAGGATTTATTTGGAATTATTTGGATTTATGTGATTTATTATTATTTAATTAATTGATTAGTGTCATGTTAGTTACTAACCTAGTTTAGCCCTAATCTAGATGTTAGTCATGACCTAGAGACTAAGTTAGATGGGTTTAACTAAAGTAATGTTAGAGCTAAATATCTAGATATTTCATGTTAGATATTTACATTAGATATTTTATTTAGATATTTTACATAAAGTTATGTAGAATGAATCCTAGCCATAGGATAGCTTTGAAACTTGTTGGAGAGCCCACAACCATTGATCCTAACCCTAAACCAACCCCCATGGCCGGCCAAGCATGCCCCCCCCTATATGAACACCCCCATCTTCACAAAGAGCCTCATTTTCAATGTATTGAAAACCCATTTTTCCCTCAACTTCACAAAGCCATAACTTCTTCATTCCTTCACCAAATTGAGCCCCGTTTGTTGCGTTGGAACCCCCTACACTTGAGGATGCTAAAGGAGGCTTAGTAGCAAGGTTGCACAAGGATTTGGACACCCCAAAGTGAAGAGGAAACCCCCCCCCTAGAAGGTTGATTTTCATGATTTTGCACATATAGGTAAAGTGTTCTAAACCCTATCAAAATAGTGATTTCTCTTCATGGTTGCATGCATTAGGATACCATGGTCATGTAGGTCAAGTTTGGTAGGATTTTTATGTGGTTTAGTGTCCGTATCGGACACGTATCTATGTTTGAAACTAGGTGTTTGGTGAAATGCCACATAGAACATTTTGTTAATGTTTTTCAAAACAAAATTGATATTTGGGTAGCCCTAGATCCCTAGGTCACTTTTCCACTTGACTGAGCACAAAACAGGACACGTTTCGTGTCCAAATTGGACACGAAATCACTGATTTCAGCACACACTGACACACTATAAAACCTAACTGTTTGATGCTGTGTATTGTGTCCACACCCATTGTGGACACAATACAGACACGAGGACACAAACCTAGACCCTAGGCCGACCCCCTGACACGAGCACGTGGCCCCACGTGCCCCGTGTGGAGCACACGACCCCTCGACACGTGCGCACGAGACTGTGCAGCCTCCCCTGCTACCAGACTTCTCGTGCGGACACGACACGCGACGTGGACACACGAAACTTGGCCTGAGGGTTGGGGCAGTGTCTGACACACCCCTCCCAAAGTTTCAGACACGTTGGTGTCGTGTCGAGTGAGAAATCACACTCGCAATGACCCTACACTATACTGCGCACACACGTATCAGAGCTACTGATACGTGCTCGTATCTCGGACACGGACACACGTGGACACAAATCAGGACCGTGGACACCTAGGGGACCCCTAGGCGAACCTTCCCCCATGAGCACGAGACACGACGTGTCTTGTGTCGTGAGTACGAGACACACAAACATCAGCCCTTCGCGTGCCCTAGATTTTACCTGATTTTGATTTTTGCGTATCCGACACACCAAAACGTGTCGTGGTCGTGTCTCAGGCACCTAGGACACTAGTATATGTGTGGGGCTAGTGTTACCAACCATTTGTATCGAGCCTTAGCTCGGTTTTGTATGAGAATTTAGGTTTACCCTGTTTTCGAATGAACAGTCCAGTTTTCCTGATTTTGGGATTAATCCAGTTTTTCAGAAATGAAATTCAAAACCTGTTTTGATATGATTAATGCATTGTATATATGTATTTTAGTGTGTATATATGTAGTATATACTTATTTGTGAGTGTGGGTCGATTTTGGGGAGATTAGGTTATGTGTATGTGTAATTATATATGTATATACATATGTATGTATATATGTATCCTGTGTGTGTGTGTGTGAGTTGGGGCCTTTGGTTCCAGGTTCTGAAACCCTCCCCTGTCCTGACCCTATTCCAGCCTCTCTCTCTCTCTTCCCTTCCCTATATATATATATATATATGTAATATATGTATAGTTATATATATATATGTATTGTATATATATATATATATATATATATACATGATATATATGTATATTGTATTAGGACTCTATATGTATATGTAGTGTATTATATACATATGGTTGTATTATATATGATATTCATATATGGGCATGTGGGTAGTAGGTTAAATAGTGTATGACTATATGTATAGATATATATATGAGACTTTTAGTTATAGGTTTATGTGGAAACCTAGGCTATGGCCTATGGCCAAGGTTATTGGCCTATGGTTGGGGTTAACCCTAAAGGCCAAAACCCTACTAGAAACCCTTGTTGACTAAAGGTTGACCAAAGTCAACCTTAGGTCAAAGTTGACCTAGTTAACCTAGAAATGACTAGGAATGACCTAAAATAACTAGTTTGACTAGTTTGACTAAAACCCTAACTAGTTGACTAGTGTTGACCTAGCTTTGACTAGATAATTGACTATTGTTGACCAAAGTCAACTATGGGTCAACCATGACCAAATTAACCTAGAAATGGCTTGGATGAACATAGAAGGACTTATTGACTAAGATTTGACTAAACCCTAGGCTATTAACTAGTTGGTTTAGGTTTGACCTATATATAAGCATATCATTGTGACTTAGGTTTTGTGGAAGACCTATGTAGATAAGATATGTATGGGGTTAAGTTAGATACTTAGAGTTGAGTCATGACTTGAGATTGGAATATGGGATTAGCTTGAATATAGGATTAAGGTTGGTATTATATATATATATGTATTTATATGTGGTATACTTGTATAGGTATTGGTTATACCTTAACCTTGTGATGTAGTACCTTAGATAGTCTAGATTGACCTAGCTTGACCATATTGACTAGTATTTGACTAGTCTGACCATTGATTGACTAAACCCTAGATAGTTTAACTAGTTTGATCCTATTTGACCTTGTTTGACTTTAATTGACTTAGTTGATTTCCTGTAACCTAGTATGACTTCCTGTGACCTAGTTGACTATTAGAGTTGACCAAGAGTTGACTTTTGACCAGTTTGACCTAGAATCATGTAGTATGCATTTTATACTTTATTTTCATCATTGTGGATACTTTGTGACTTGTATTGCTCTGACTAGGAGCCAGACACCTCTCCTCAGACAGTATATCCTCTTCAGACATTCAGTTATCAGGCGAGTACATTCTCTGACCGTTTCATACTTGTTCAGGCTTTACTTCTCGCTCTAGATTACTTTACTTGTTGCTGTCACGTTGGTAACACGGATTGGTACGATATGGATCTTTACATGAGATGTTATCCCCCTCGGGAGCATCGGGTACTTCATGTTATGTGTGTTTCACTATCATCATGTACTCCTATGCTTCCATTATTCATGTGCACTCATGTGATCATGTACTCTCATGTTTACTGAGCCCTCATGTATACTATCATGTGCACCCTTTCATGGGCCCCATGTGATATCATGTACAATAACGTAACTTGTATAGATCCTTGTGTATTGATTGGGGAAACGGGGGAGTAGAAGTGGTCATGTGAATAATTCCAAAGTAGTGTAATCATGTGCAAACTCAGTAGTGTAATCATGTGCAAATTCTAGCCATTCACATGCCTATCTTGTGCTCTACATCACTAGTCACTACAGTTCTCTATATACAGTAGATATTTCATTACAGCTATCTCTTTTACAGCGTATATTTCCTTTCAGCAGTTCATGTATCTTACTCTATTGCCTGTATCGTATTTCCTAACATGATATGCACTGCGTGAGATGTATTGTGCTCGTTCCCGTCCTGATTGGACCTGTTGAAAATATTACAGAGGATGAGGATGAGGCCCTGGTGTCTACCTATTTTGGAGCAGGACTAGATGATACTTATGTTGTGGACCCCCAGCAGGATCCACCTGCAGCTGAGGATGTTGTTCCAGTAGTCTAGACCAGTTTAGTCTAGGCAGTCCCTTCTATATTTACTTTTGTCTCACATTCTGTGTTGTATTTTGAGATGTGGAGATGTATAGACTCTTAGACTTTTTGTATTATGAGTTGTCAGTTCTGGATATTGTGTTGTACTAGACACTTAGACTTATTCATCTATGATACTGTTCTCTTGAGTTACTATCTATCTATATGTTCTTCCTTCTCTACCTAGATGTGATTGAGATTACTTCTGATGTTACCTCCATTCGGAGAGTATGAACTGTACAGGTACTTGATATTGATAGATGATTGACCTAGGACAGCGTTCTACCGCCGACACTGCGGCGTAGGCTGGGCGTTGTTACGTTCTCGTACCCTAACAGTGGGTGCGGGTCGTGACAACAAGCTAACAGTCTCTTAAGGTCATGAAGAAGCCTAGTGTCTCAATCACAAGCAAGTAAGTAAAAGTCACAAGATGTATGATCATTAAATATACAATAGTAAGGTGTCCCAAATATTACATATTCAGTTGATCATGAAGCTAGTCGTTACAAAATGTCAGGACTAGCAAGAGATTAGTCATACATGATCAACCCTAGGATCCGTTAAACATGTAACAGCCATAAAGAACAGTTTGGCAACTCTAGAGGGGGGTGAATGGAGTTTATATAGAAAATAACCAATTAAAAATTAACTCTTTCACGATCTATTAATAATCAGAGTAAAATGCGGAAAGTAAATGAAGAGCAAGAAAGCATACGCAAACACAGCAATTTTAACCTGGTTTCCCTCGTAGAGGACTAGTCCAGGCCTGAGAACTCTAGCTCAGGATTAAATCCACTATTTATGAAATAGTAGTTTACAACCCGTGCCTTTACTTCAGAAGAGCACGTCAACTTCTTACAGAGGATCGCAGTGGCGATTTGCTTGGAATTGTCCAAGCGACTTCTTCAACTCTTGCACAAGAATCCTAACTGAGAGATGCTGAGCACTAGAGACTTAGGAGGCTTGTGGCTAGTAGATGGGAAGGATATGGCTTATTTGAGCTATAAGAGAGAAGAGAAGAGAAGATTGATGATTTGAAATGAGAGAATTCATGCCCTATTTATAGTGTTTGTATAGGCAGAATTCGGCCAGAATTCGGGTAGGAAAATTCAAAAATTTGGCCGTTAGACAACTAGCAACCAGCTAACCCTAAAATTAGGGTTCCTGATTTCTAGGGGACAGAGTTCGGCCCAAACTCTGTGTGGAGGCAGAGTTCGGCCCGAACTCTGTCTCCAGAGCACAGAGTGGTTCAAAGGGGACCATTAGGCAATTTCTGGTTTGGTGGAGCTTGGGATTATTGGGTAGGTTATAGTCTAAGTTTCAAGAGCTCAGCATGACTCAGATTACATTTGTCTAGACTCAAAGAAAATGTAAAATACAGACTTGAATACAACTGAGAAGCAGAGGCTGAGCTGTTGTCTGTCTTGAGCTTAATGCAGACGTCGTGTGTCGTATTGAATTAATACAGATATTATTTAGTCAATGTTGTCAATATTTGGTTGACTGTGAGTTTGTGTCAACAATCTCCCCCATATTGATAATTGGCAAAATAATATATATATATATTCAATATTCATACCTGGACACAGTTGATTATAGCAACATAGCTCCCCCATAATCGATGCCGAGCTAGAAGTAATAGCTCCCCCGTAATCAGTGACCGGTGCTGAGCTAGAAGCAATAGCTCTCCCGTAAATAATGCATTGAACCTGTTGGCCTGATAAATAATATCTCCAAAAAGCACAAACAAGCACAGATATACAAAAGAAACATATATATCCAGAATATACATAGTTCTCCCCCTTTTGGCATTTAGCAATATAGACTGCAGATGAATGAATAGAAACTGCAGTATAGACAATTAATAATGATGCAACCACACCAAGCAGAGAAGAAACAGTATATGAATAATCAAAATGAGTCACTAATATAAAACTATGATAAGCATAAAATGTCATCACATAGAGCCAAATGTCAAACCAGAGTGATAGAATATCCAAGTACATAAATCCAAAAACAAACTAAATAACTATAAATCAAAATGCATCAACTAAGATCATCATCAGCAGCAGTAGCAGATAGTAGCCAATCTCCATCAAGGAGCACGAGAAGGCCCAGCAGAGTCTGAATGATCAGTGAAAGAGCGGCTGGGGTCCACGATAGCAGCATCCGGATCCAGGTACCGCATGACCCAGGGGTCGTCAATGCGATATCCAGCGCGACTAGGATCCCGCTCCATAGGAATGGGCATAAAGGGGTGCCGAGACATAGAATACCGGATATCGTACAGCGAGTTGCTGAGGGCACTCATCTGCAGCGTAGTCCGATAATCCATCTGCGTCCAGCGATCGTCCTCAAGAGCAAAACGATCCCGAAGCATAGTCTGAATAGACTCAAGAGTGGCAGGTGGAGGTGGTGCATCCTGACCGAGTGGAGAGGCGTCAGGCTCCTCATCATCAGACTGCTCAGAAGTCTCAGGAGAGACGACGACTGCCGAAAGACGTCGTGCCTTGGACAGGAAAGCAGGAGCAGACAAGAAAGGACAAGCAAGAAGAGGTATATGGAATGCACGAAAGATCATAGGAAGATATGAGGCATAAACCAAGGCTCGTGGTTTCTTCCTGCAGCTAATCATCCAGTCCATCATGGTCCGTGGAAGATTGAAAGAAACACCAAAGTGGAGATGATATAAAGCGGAGATTTCAAAGTATGTAACTTCATCGGTAGAGCCCGCCTTGGGTAAAATGGTATTGAAAACAATCCGATGAAGGTCAAAGAAGTAAGGATTTAGATATTTAGCCATAAGCTTGCGAGGACGAGTGTACGGAGTACATAAGTCGTCCTTAAAGCTTTCAAGGGAAATCCCGTCGGAAAAGCGGAACGACCGAGCGTCAACAAGCTTTTCCCAAGAATTGGGCTCTTGAAGATCAAGATATTCGGCTAAGTCAAAGTAATCAAAGGAGATATCGATACCAGCAACACGTGAATAGATGTGAGTATCGTCAAAAGTCAGGTTGCAGTAAAACATCTGAATTAGACTACGATATATGACCGAAGTAGAAGTAACAAGTTCGTCAAGATATAGGTCATGAAAAAGTGTATCATAGTGAGAGAAAAATGAGAAGTCAATGGGGTGTCCCGCAAACACTGGACGTGACCTAAAATCACTAAACCATGCATTGGATGCGGCTAGTGATATAAAAAGTCGGTCATCATAGGTGTTTGGATCACGTGGACGAGAAGGATTGAACAATGGATGAGGTGGTTGAGTTTGTTCAAAGGGTTGCTTGACGGGAGGAGGAGCATTCGACGAGGACGCTCCCTCGAGACGAATTCTCTTTCCACGATTAAACAAGCGAGGAGCCATTTGCAAGAGATAGAGAACTTTTAAATAGAAAGGGAGAAGGAGTTATACCTTAAAACAACAAGGAACAGTAAAAGAGAATGAGGAATGAGCCATTCTCCTTGATTTTGATGAGCAATGGAGCACTCTTGATAGAAAACTAGGGTTAGGGTTTGTAGGAAAAAGTTTGGAGAGGTGAAGGTGGTGGTAAGAATGAAGGAGAGAGATAAAAACCCGAAAATAAGATGAGGGTTTTCTTTGGTCGGAGGGAATCTGGACCGTAGGATCTAAAATGATCAAACGGCTGAGGCTATCCCCGACGCTGGAACAATGGGACCGAACTCGGCCCGAACTCTGTTAGGGGCAGAGTTCGGACCGAGTTCTGGATTAGTATTCCAGAACAGAAAGATGGGCAAGAAGATAAAAAATGGTTAAGGGTTGAAAAAATAGTTAGAAATGAGGATAAAAGCTTGATGGAATCAATCAAGTAGATAGTGAGGTATACTAACATCAGAATGAACTTAGAAAATATCAAGTAGGCAATAATAAATTAAAACGAACCATATAATAAATAAGGAAATATATTATAATTCAATAGTTTGAATTTGCCATGGGTTAGCTGCAGGGGCCGGATCCCAGCTAGCGGTAGTCCTGAGGACTAGTGCACCGTGTCGCTTAGGCTTTTACGCCTTGTTGTCAGAAGGGCCCTTTCGGCTTGTACCCATAGCAAGTCCAATGTAAGAGAATCATAATATAATCGATATTTACGCAGGTGAGTTTCAATTTATGATAGCTTCATCTAAAATTCCAAGTTCACGACAAAGGAAATTGAAGCGCTCTTCGGATAATGGCTTAGTAAAGAAATCTGCTAGCTGATGATCAGTGTCAATAAACTCTAAGTTAATCGTACCATTTTGCTGATGATCACGCAAAAAGTGGTGTCTGATCTCAATGTGTTTTGTGCGTGAGTGACAGATAGGGTTCTTAGTCAAGTTAATAGCACTAGTATTGTCACAGAATATAGGAATGTGCATGAAAGATAGATTATAGTCTTCAAGGGTTTGCTTCATCCACAGAATCTGTGCACAACAACGCCCAGCTGCGATGTATTCAGCTTCTGTTGTGGATAGTGCGACAGAATTCTGTTTCTTGCTAAACCAGGAGACTAAAGCCTTTCTTAATAAATGACACGTTCCGCTTGTACTTTTATGGTCGACCTTGCATCCGGCGAAGTCAGCATCAGAGTAACCAATGAGGTCAAATGATGTTGTCTTGGGATACCATAGGCCCACAGTAACCGTACCCTTAAGGTATCGAATGATACGCTTAACCGCGGTCAAGTGTGATTCCTTAGGATTTGCTTGATATCTAGCACATAGGCAAACACTAAACATAATATCGGGGCGACTAGCAGTTAAATAAAGTAAGCTGCATATCATACCTCGATACTTACGTTGATCAACGGGTTTGCCACTCTCATCTGGTTCTAGTTTGGTTGAGGTAGCCATTGGAGTGCTGATTGGTTTGACGTTGTCAAGATCGAACTTCTTCAGCATGTCCTTTGTATACTTCGACTGACAGATGAAAGTTCCATTAGCCATTTGTTTTACTTGCAGACCAAGAAAGTAGTTGAGCTCTCCCATCATGCTCATCTCAAATTCTGTCTGCATACACTTGGCAAATTCTTGACAGAGGGTTTCATCAGTAGAACTGAAAATGATATCATCAACATAAATTTGAATCAATAGAATGGTGTCTTTAAAAGATTTTATAAACAGTGTAGTGTCAATTTTCCCTTTTGAAAAACCTTTCTCAAGCAAGAAACTGCTCAGCCTTTCATACCAAGCTCTGGGGGCTTGTTGAAGGCCATATAGCGCTTTCTTTAGCTTGAACACGTGGTCGAGAAATTTGTGATTTTCAAATCCAGGAGGTTGTTTTACATAAACCTCCTCCTTAATAAAACCATTCAAGAAAGCACTTTTCACATCCATTTGAAATAATTTGAAATTTTGATAATTAGCAAATGTATAAAGCATCCGAATGGATTCTAGTCTAGTAACAGGAGCATACGTCTCATCGTAGTCGATACCTTTCCCTTGGTTGTATCCTTGAGCTACTAGACGAGCTTTGTTGCGTGCGACTGAACCATCTTCATTTACTTTGTTTCTAAACACCCATTTAGTACCAATTATCGAGTGATTAGCCTGTCTAGGAACTAGTTCCCACACTTGGCTCCTCTATAATTGGTTGAGTTCATCTTGCATAGCAGAAATCCAAAATTCATCATTAAAAGCTTCAGAAATGTTTTTCGGCTCAACTTGTGAAATAAAGGCAGTGCTAGCAATAGAGTCTCCTAGTGATGATCTGGTAGTTACTCCACGTGAAACTTCGCCTATTACTAAATTTTCTGGATGAGAAGGTTTGAAAGAAAATTTCTTAGGCAAACCCTCCAGAGAATTAGTTTCGGTTGAAGTATTCATTGGAGTAGAAGTTGATGGCTCAACGTCATCATCAAGAGTACTTACTGCACTGTTATCTTCATCAAAAGTCACATTAGTTGACTCTTCCACAATTAGTGAGCGTTTATTAAAAACTCTATTTCCCTTACTCTTGGCGGCATAACCAAGGAAAATACCATCGTCAGCTTTGGCATCAAATTTGCCTAAGTTGTCTTTGGTGTTAAGGATAAAATATCTACATCCAAAAACTTTAAAATAAGAAACATTGGGGGTTCTCCCAAACCAAAGCTCATAGGGTGTTTTCTTCGTAATGGGACGAATAAGAACCCTATTCAAAATGTGGCATGCTGTACTGATAGCTTCTGTCCAAAAATATTTCAGAAGTAAAAATTTATTCAACGTGACTCTAGCCATATCGCCGAGAGTCCTATTCTTCCGCTCCACAACACCATTTTGTTGAGGAGTTCTTGGACAAGAAAATTCATGATCAAAACCATTTGCATTACAAAAATTTTCAAAATCATAATTTACGAATTCGCCTCCATGATCACTTCGGATTCGAGTAATCATGTAGCCTTTTTCGTTTTGAACTTTCTTTAGAAAAACTTTGAAAACAGAAATAGCATCGCTCTTATTTGCGAGAAAGAAAACCCAAGTAAATCTTAAAAAATTATCAACAATAACGAATGCATAAAGCTTGCCACCAAAACTAGCTATTCTACTAGGACCAAATAAATCCATATGGAGTAGTTGCAGGGGTCTAGTAGTACTTACAGAGTTGATGGAATGAAATGAGGATTTGGTTGCCTTGTTTAATTCACATTCGGCACATACCGTGTCCTTTTTGAATGTGATGTCGGGCAATCCTCTCACTAGCTTCTTGGTCGATAGCCTGGATATAGCATCCATGTTGGCATGACCAAGGCGCTGGTGCCAAAGTAGTCGTTCGTCTTTGTGGGCATAAAAACATCTACCTGCATTGTTAGTATGTATAGAAAGATAGAAAATATAAATGTTATCCTCTCTTTTCCCTTCAAAAACAATGTCTCCAGTTGACCTATCATAGATGAGGCAATTGTTTTGTCCAAAGTTAATATCATATCCATGATCAGCAAGATGACTAATGCTGAGTAGGTTATGCTTTAACTCGGTCACTAGGCAGACATCCTTTATTACAGGAGAGGGAGGATGACCAATAATACCATTACCTATTATGTGCCCTTTGAGATTGTTACCGAAGGATACGTATCCTTCTCTTTTCATCGATAGTGATGCAAAAAGATTTGCGTCTCCCGTCATATGTCGCGAGCATCCACTATCGAGAATCCACTTACTCTCAGTTGAGGAGGGAAGGTCCACCTACATCAAGAGTAGATGTGACCTTCGGTACCCATGTTCTTGAGGGTCCTGAAAAGTTAGTTTTCGGAAACCATGCATATATCTTTTTGTCTACCAGTCTTCTAACTCTACACTGTGGTGAAATGTGTCCATGTGATCCAAAGTAGGTACAGATAGTATTTTTATTTATACTAGGAGCATGAGAATAATATCTATAAGCAACAGGATGATGTGCAGAGTTAGCATGGTGATGATGATTATGCATAGAATGAGTGGCCTGGTGATGGTGTCTATGTGGCATAGCATGATGATATTGTCTATGATGTGTGACATGCTGATATTGTCTATATGGCATGGCATGTGGGTGTGGCATGGTATGATGATTTTGTCTATGTGGCATAACATGATGATTTTGTCTATATGGCATGGCATGGTGATGATTTCTATATGTAGAGTGATGTTGGTTGTGTCTTTGTGCAGTATGATGAGGTGTATTCTTACGTGCACGTGGTTTATAGAAGTTTGTGTATATAAAAGCATGGTTATGTGCTGTATGAGGATGACGTGGTTGACTAGCATGAGTGGTATTGTGCCCATGTGATTGGGTTTGAGGTTGAACAACCTGTTTGCCCAATTTGGTTTCTAATCTCTTAGAAACAGCTTGCAGTTCATCAACCTTAATATTTAAGCCATATATCTTAGTCATGGAAATCTTGTGTCTACTCTTTTCTTTAGCAAGCAATGTGTTGAGTGTAGTGATTTCTTGAGTTTGTTGCTCAATACGTGCTTCAGCATCATGTAAGCTTATTTTAAGCTTGGATACTTCATTTGTGACATCAGTGGGTGACGTGTTTCTAACATTATCAAGAAGTAAAGAAATTCTTTGTATCTCGTCTTCAAGACTTTTGATTTTGTCCTTGGCATGTTTGTATTTACCGATGACCTTTTTGTGATCATCGAGCAAATCAGTGAAGGCATCGCCAAGTTCATCAAAAAAGAAGTCGTCTAAAGTTTCGTTAGATACCTTGTTGGAAGTTGCCATTAGGCACACATTTGCTTTATCTTGAGGAGAGTCCTTTTCTTCCTCGGAGTCACTCGCTTCACTTTCATGCCAAATGCTTGTGTTGGCATATTTCTTTGATGAGTTCTTTTTGTATGGCTTCTCATAGCGGTTGCGCTTCTTCAAGAATGGACAGTCTTTTTGGACATGTCCAGTCTTCTTGCAGCCATAGCAGGTTGGCTCTTCTTTATCGTCTTCTTGTGGTTCCTTCTTTTTTCTATTGAAGCGAAGGAACTTCTTGAAGTTGCGAACCATGAGAGCTTGGTCTTCATCATCCGAGTTGTCGTCTTCGGTCTCATCGTGCTCAGCCCTTCGTCGATGAGCTTTGAAAGCGATCTCCTTAGTCTTTGGAGCAGGCTCTTCGAAGTCCTTGAGGTCAAGCTCGTGGGTCATGAGCTTACCCATCAACCCCTTCTATGATGGCTGTCACCTTAGGGTTCCAAATTTTTGGTAGCCCCCTAAGCAACTTGCGAATCTTCTCATGATTTGAATATTGTTTTCCAAGTGAAGACAGGGGGTTGATGATGTCGAGGAATCTTGTGAACATCTGTGTGATCGTCTCGTTTGGCTTCATCTTGAACGCCTCGTATTCTTGCGTAAGACGACTGATTTTTGATTCCTTGACTTGGGTGGTCCCTTCATGCGTCACTTCTAGAAGCTTCCATACTTCGTGAGATGTGGTGCATGTGGATACCCTGTTAAACTCATTCCTGTCTATAGCACAGAATAAAGCATTAATAGCTCTCGTGTCTAGACTTGCATGTTTCTTCTCTTCGTCAGAATATTTGTCATGGGATTTCTCAATGAGATCACCGTTGACAACTATTCTGGCGGGCTTTTTGTAACCGTCAGTGACGACTGTCCACAGGTCGAAGTCTAGAGACTTGATAAAAACTCATCCTTGTTTTCCAATACGTGTAGTTAGTTCCATCAAATAGGGGAGGCCTATGAGTGGACTGTCCTTCACCGTGATTGGAAATCAAGGATTGTGTGGTTGCCATGGATCAGCTCTAGGATATAAGTCCTTGTAAAGAGAATAGAGCTCTGACACCAATTGAAGAACAGTTTGGCAACTCTAGAGGGGGGTGAATGGAGTTTATATAGAAAATAACCAATTAAAAATTAACCCTTTCACGATCTACGAATAATCAGAGTAAAATACGAAAAGTAAATGAAGAGCAAGAAAGCATACGCAAACACAGCGATTTTAACCTGGTTTTCCTCGTGGAGGACTAGTCCAGGCCTGAGAACTCTAGCTCAGGATTAAATCCACTATTTGTGAAATATTAGTTTACAACCCGTGCCTTTACTTCAGAAGAGCACGTCAACTTCTTACAGAGGATCGCAGTGGCGATTTGCTTGGAATTGTCCAAGCGACTTCTTCAACTCTTGCACAAGAATCCTAACTGAGAGATGCTGAGCACTCGAGACTTAGGAGGCTTGTGGCTAGTAGATGGGAAGGATATGGCTTATTTGAGCTATAAGAGAGAAGAGAAGAGAAGATTGGATGATTTGAAATGAGAGAATTCATGCCCTATTTATAGTGTTTTTATAGGCAGAATACGGCCAAAATTCGGGTAGGAAAATTCAAAAATTTGGCCGTTGGACAACTAGCAACCAGCTAACCCTAAAATTAGGGTTCCTGATTTCTAGGGGACAGAGTTCGGCCCAAACTCTGTGTGGAGGCAGAGTTCGGCCCGAACTCTGTCTCCAGAGCACAGAGTGGTTCAAAGGGGACCATTGGGCAATTTCTGGTTTGGTGGAGCTTGGGATTATTAGGTAGGTTATAGTCTAAGTTTCAAGCGCTCAGCATGACTCAGATTACATTTGTCTAGACTCAAAGAAAATGTAAAATACAGACTTGAATACAACTGAGAAGCAGAGGCTGAGCTGTTGTCTGTCTTGAGCTTAATGCAGACGTCGTGTGTCGTATTGAATTAATACAGATATTATTTAGTCAATGTTGTCAATATTTGGTTGACTGTGACTTTGTGTCAACAAGTCCGTAGGCAGACAGTAAGTAAGTGCAATCGAACTAAACAGGTGCTCGTCGGCTAAACGCCTCAAAAGAATATTTTTACAATAGAGTGGGAGAGCCAAAAATAATCCACTCGTTGCCAGGGTTCCGTCAGTGGCCACCATCTGGCTGGAAGGACGGTAGATCCTCTGGAGCTGCTCCGAAATCTGGCCACACAAAACCAGCTGGGTCAGACCCCAGAAGGAGCAAGTGCCACAAAGGAAGCTTCACTTAAGAACTAAAACCAGCAATCAGCACAAGATATAAATAAAAGTAAGAACTGGAAATAAAGAAAATACACCAGGATGATATACGACGAAATAACAATGGAACTATTCAGATAACCAGGTTACAACCCGTAAACCAAACAAGGACCGGGGTTGTAACCCTTCGTCTGAACAGAACTTGAAATTCTTACCATTTATCGGTAAAATAAATACAAGCATTCTGGTCATTCAATAATCTGGAACAGGATCAGGGCAAGACTAGACTGGTTAGACTCCGTCCAATCACTTCACGGCCAAGCAAGAATTACGGCTTGATACTTTAACTAACTAGGGTTATCACAAGCCTAATTACTAACAAGATGCAGTAAGATTATTCTACAGCCACAAGCCCTGCAGACCATCCAGGTTACCCGGGTTAAAAGATTATAGTTGAATTCAGGTGGGTACATCGTCCAGGAAACGAATGTACCCTTAGGTAGCTTGAAGGGTGCAACATATGACAGTATGCTGGAAATGTGCCCTACTCGACGGCAGGCTACAGATCCCAAGGCGTGCCCAGGTAACGGGATTGCCTGTAGCTGGGAAATCTCGTCATAACTAATATATTAATCTAGTTATTAGCCTTAGTCCATTTTAGTAGGTACTCCTGACCATGGTACTCAGGAGTCCCTGTCCTAGACATGATACAAGACAGGACTGGTTTATTTATACAAACACAATCGCCCACGGTGTCCAGATTAATTATACAGGTCATGTCATGTTGGGTAGCCATCGCAACAGCTATTCGAGATAATCATGTCAGGTTATCATGTCAAGTGTACTTGTCAGGAGTGCGCCACGACGGGCCATTATCAGGTCATGTCAGGTGATTATGTCAGGAGTGCACCACTACAGGTCACTATCACGTCATGCTCAATTATCAATTCCAAACATATCAATTAATTCGTGATTATCAAGTTCAGGACAAAAGGCGTAAGGATATAAAATGGACGTTAAATATCAATAAAATATCAATATACAGGGCTATAGAAGATCCAGGGTAAGTAGGGTCAGGTCCAGTTGCGCCTATACATCAGGTTGCGCTCAAGTCAGGCTGCGCTCAGGTCAGGCCACGCTCAGGTCAGGCTACGCTAAAGTCAGGCTACGCTCAAGTCAGGCTACGCTCAAGTCAGGCTACGCTCAGGTCAGGGTACGCTCAAGTCAGGCTACGCTCAGGTCAGGGTATGCTCAAGTCAGGCTACGCTCAGGTTAGGGTACGCTCAAGTCAGGCTACGCTCGGGTCAGGGTACGCTCAAGTCAGGCTACGCTCAGGTCAGGGTACGCTCAAGTCAGGCTACGCTCCCAAAAGGTAGCGTATGTACTCCATACGACTCCTCTTCAAGGCAGCGTATGAGGTCCATACGGCTCCTTGTCAAGACAGCGTATGAGGTCCATACGACTCCTCATCAAGGCAGCATATGAGGTCCATACGACTCCTCATCAAGGCAGCGTATGAGGTCCATACGACTCCTTGTCAAGGCAGCATTTGTAAACATATGCCTCCAAAAGGTAGCATATGTACCAGACTGCGTTGTGCTAAAGAGCGCACGCAGCTCAGTGGCACAAGCTAAAAAGCTCGCACACACTGCTCACTGTCTTCTCCAAATCAGCAAGAACTCCATGGTTTGAACCCAAAGCTTCAAAAGTCCATAACTTGGTCAAAATAAGTCAAAATCCAACTATTCAAAGGTCAAAATTAGGTAGAATAAAATTCTCTACAACATGGAACAATCAAAACTTGAAAACAAAGAAGTTTGATAGATCAAAACCACCAAAATCCAAAAATAACTAATTTCTAGATCTACGAAAATTAAAGCCTCAAAATGGAAAATGACAAGTTCTAATGTGTCTTAGAAACATCAGAAGAAGCAATTAGAACAATAAAAATGGGTTCTCTTGTGGAAGCAAGTTGCACTTGCCTAGACCTCTCTCTCCCTCTCTTTGGTAGGTAAGGAAGTAATGGTGGAGAAGATGATAAATAAAGGAAGAGAAAGAAGAAGGGTTAATAAATGGTAGTGGTGGTGGTAGGTAGGGGGTTCACCCCTTGGTTCATGATGAACCAAGAGCAATCCCAAACCGAACCAAGCCAACCCAAACCAAGAATAAACCAGCCCAGGGAGGAAATCAAGCAAGGAAATCATGCAATACAAGAATAAATACGTACACGTATTCCAGAAATACGTAATACGAACCACAGGTATTACAACTCCACCCACCTTAAAAGAATTCCGTCCTCGAAATTTAATCAAGAGGCTAGAGGAGCAATGACAAGCTACATTAATCACATGCAAGCTATAACTAGGCAGACAATCACTCATTCAAGCAAGGAATCGAAGGCATGAGGCATAAGAAAGACATTATACCTCACGAGTCAAACAAGTAGGGATATCGCGATCGGATATCATCCTCACGCTCCCACGTTGACTCCCCCAAAGAGTGATGACCCCAAGCAACTCGGACTAACTTGATAGTCTTGTTCTTGAGGATCTTCTCTCTCCGGTCCAATATAGACATGGGCCTCTCCTCATACGAAAGGTTGGTACCAACAACCAATTCCGAATGATCCAGGATGTAGCTCGGATCCGGGATATACCGTCGTAATTGGAATACATGGAATACGTCATGTACCTCGCTTAGCGACGGTAGAAGAGCGAGACGATAGGATACATCTCCTACTAGCTCCTGAATGTCAAACGGTCCTATATACCTAGGACTAAGCTTGCCCCGTACGTCGAAATGAATGATGCCACGGTTAGGCGAAATCCTCAAGAATACATGATCGTCGACCGAAAACTCGAGAGGGCGCCGATGAGAATCGGCCCAATGGTGCTGGCGATCTTGGGCAACTCGAAGATGATCTCTGACTCGCCTGACCACTTCAACTGTCTGGGCAATCATTTCTGGACCGAGCATCTGTCTCTCTCCAACATCATCCCAGGCTAGCGGGGATCTGCACTTCCTACCATACAGTGCCTCGAACGGTGCTATCTGGATACTGGCCTGGAAACTATTGTTGTCCCAGAATTACACCAGGTGCAAGTGATCTTCCCATGAACCACCAAAGTCAAGTGTGCAAGACGGCAACATGTCTGTAAGAGTCTGGATCGTGCGCTCCGACTGGCCATCTGTCTGCGGATGATATGCTGAACTGAACTGGAGATGAGTTCCCAAACTTTCTTGTAAGCTATGCCAAAAGTATGACGTAAATCTTGAATCTTGGTCCAAAGTGATACTGACTGGCACACCGTACAATCTGCCAATCTGCCTGAGGTACATCTCTGCTAACTGAGCCATCGACTGACCAACTCTGAATGGAAGAAAGTGAGCCACTTTCGTGAGCCTGTCAACTATAACCCAGATAGCATCTCTACCAGCTGGGGATCTAGGTAGTCCAGTCACAAAATCTATGGTCACATGCTTCCACTTCCATTCTGGAATCGGTAAGGGCTGAAGAAGTCCAGCCGGTCTCTGATGTTCAGCTTTAACTTGTTGGCAAACTAAACACCGAGAGACAAACCGAGCTATCTTCCGCTTTATGCCATTCCACCAGAAATCCTGTCGGATATTACGGTACATCTTCGTACTGTCATGATGGATAGAATACTGCGAACTGTACGCTTCTAACATGATCTCCTGCCGGATATCTCCGCTGGGTACACAAAGACGCTTACCATGTCGAAGTGTACCATCCTCATGAATGCATAACTCTAGTCTTCGTCCTACCTCACACTCTGCTCTGAGTCGCTGAAGCTTGGAATCTGCCGACTGCGCCATCCGTATCCTCTCGACTATAGTGGACTGAACTTGCATACTGGCCATCAAGGCCACACTGGAAGGGAGAACAACTTCAATACCCATCTTCTGAAGATCTGCTAACAGCTCCGGTTGTACTGTTAGAAAATAAACTCCCGCTCTCCTGCTCAATACATCTGCAACAACATTGGCCTTCCTAGGATGATACTGCAGGTTGACATCATAATCCACAAGAAGCTCCAGCCACCTTCTCTGACGCATGTTAAGATCCTTCTGGGTGAAAACATACTTCAGGCACTTGTGGTCGGTGAAAATCTCCACCCTGTCTCCATACAAGTAGTGCCTCCACAACTTAAGTGCAAACACCACTGCTGCCAGCTCCAAGTCATGGGTTGGGTAATTCCTCACATGATCATGAAGTTGTCGTGACGCAAAAGCTATTACCTTCCCATGCTGCATCAGAACACATCCTAAACCTCTGCCTGAAGCATCACATTACACTGAGAATCCTCCGGTCCTATCTGGAAGCGTGAGAATAGGAGCTGTTATCAGGCCTCGCTTCAACTGCTCAAAAGAACTCTGACACTCTGCTGTCCAAGCAAACTGTGCATCCTTGCGGGTCAACTGCATCAATGGTGCTGAAATTTGAGCAAAATTCGAAACAAACCGTCGGTAGTAGCCGGCCAATCCAAGAAAACTATGAACCTCTGCAACTGTGCTGGGCACTGGCCATGACTCAATAGCTACAATCTTCTGGGGATCCACTTCTACTCCTCCTCGAGTGATGATATGACCCAAGTACGAAATATGATCGAGCCAGAACTCGCATTTACTGAACTTGGCATATATCTGGTGCTCTCAGAGGATCTGAAGAACTATACGGAGATGCTGCTCATGCTCCGCCTCACTCCTGCTGTAGACCAGAATGTCATCCAAGAACACAATCACAAACTGATCCAAGTAAGGCATGAAGATGCGATTCATGAGGTCCATGAATACTGTCGGCGCATTGGTTGCTCCAAAAGGCATAACAAGGAATTCCCAATGCCCATATCTCGATTTAAAAGCTGTCTTCGGGATGTCCTGCTCTCTGACTCTGATCTGATGATAACCTGAGCGCAAATCAATCTTTGAGAATACTGAAGCCCCCTTGAGTTGATCAAACAAGTCATCTATCCTCGAAAGAGGGTATCTGTTCTTGATTGTCACTGAGTTCAAGGTACGATAATCAACACATAACCTGGACGTACCATCCTTCTTTTTTATAAGAAGCATCGGGGCTCCCCAAGGCGATCCACTAGCACGAATGAATCCCTTGGTTCTGAGTTCTTCAAACATCTTGTACAATATCTCCAACTCTGACGGCGCCATCCTGTAGACTCTCTCTGACACTGGGGCTGTCCCGGGAATCAAGTCTATAGTGAACTCGATCTCCCGCTCCGGAGGCATACCTGAAAGTTCTTCTGGGAAAACATCTGGAAACTCCTCGACTATCCTGGGCAACTGAACTGCTGCTACTGCCAGCCGCAATACTGGAGGAGATGACTTAACTTCGCCTCGGGAGAAAGAAAACTCTGGCTCGCCTGGAATGCTAAAAACAACCCTGCCAATATGGCAGTCTATCCTAGCATACTGGTTCCTCAACCAATCCATCCATAGGACCACATCATAATCGGCCATTGGGAACTCTATCAATCTAGCGGGGAATTCTCTACCGCTAACTACGATCCGACACGAGGAAAATACCCTATCTACACCCACAAGTCCGTTACCAGTAAGTATATTGAGCCTTACTGATAATGACTCGGGCTCCAATCCTATCCGTGTCGCGAATCGTGTAGACATAAATGAATACGATGCACCAGAATCAAATAAAGCTGAAGCTGGAAAGGAGTTGACGAGAATAGTACCTGCCACTACCTCTCCTGGTGCCAATCCTTCCTCCACGGTCATCACCATAGCCTGACCGTGCCCTCGGGGTGCTGGTCCCCTCTGTTGAAATCCTCGCTGCCTGCTCTGACTCTGGGCTTGGACTTGTGCATACTGTTGGGGGTTCTGCTGCTGGAACACTTGGGTCTGAGGCGGCAAGGGCCTCGGCAATGGATACTGCTGCTGCTGGACCGGAGCTGGTCCTCTCACCGAAGAGCTAGAAAGGTTGGACGATGATGAACCACCCCTATTCGGGCAGGATCCAACCCTATGGTCTGGTGCTCCACAAGCCAGACACAATCCCTGTGCCCTACGATATTCTGCCACCACATGGCCTGGCTTCCCACAATAGGAACAACCAACTGCGGAAGATTGCTTCTGCTTCTGCTGCTGAGGGTGCGTCGGAGTTGAATGCTGAACCGACGTTACTGAGGCCGCTCGCCTCGGAACTCCAATAGTCAAAGCCCTGGCTGCCGGGGCCGGTGCTGAAGACTGATTTATCTGGCCGTGAGATCTCTTCCGACCTCCGGCCCTATCTACAATCCTTTGGGAGGTATACTCATGCCTCCGGGCTGCTCTCAAGACTGCATCAAAAGTCTGATGCTCAAACTGCTCAACTGCCAACAAGATCACCAGGTGAAGTCCCTGCTGGAACCGCTGGGCTCTATCATACTCGGTTGCCACCAAAGTGGGAGCAAACCGACTGAGTCTGGAAAACTCGGCCGTATATCCGTCGACCGTCCTGCCTCCTTGCTTCATATTGGTAAACCTCATCTGCAGATCATACCGAGCCACGGTATCGAAATACTTGGTCTGGAATCTCTATCTGAATACTGCCCAAGCAATGGGTGCTGCTAATCCAACGGCCTGCGCTGCCCACCAGCTGCGGGCAAGATCTAACAACTGCAGGCGCACAACGGCCACCTTCTCGTTCTCTGGGGTCCTGGCTGCTTCTAGAATCACCTCTGTGTCCTGAAGCCATGCATCTGCCGTGATAGCTTCTTCACTACCGTCGAAGAATGGAGGGTTCAAGCGCTTGAAGCTGTTGGCCGCACTATTACCCTGATGACCACCCTGGGTCAAAGCATCCGTCACTGCCTGGTGCAAGGCATCGCCACGCCGGTCTTGGGAAGCTATCAAGGTCCTGACGAGTCCTATCAAAGTGCCGTCATCATGTTCTACAGGTTGAACTGGCTGGACTGGTGGCTCTCCGCCAGAAGGCACGACTCTGGAGGCCACTCTGGAATGCTGGGCTTGATCTCCAGGTTGCTGCTGGTCCGCGGGAGGTGCTCTGCCTTGCTGGTCGGTAGGACCACGAACAATGCCGCTGAAGAAGACGACGTAGGGAACAATAAGGAAGGACCAGGACAGATCAACGATACAAGCATATGATCAGGACAAGAATCCAGGGATTCAGAAGATACGAGCAGAGATCAAGGACGAATACTGATTGAGACATCTATTTGGTAAACCCTCACATATCTTGATTTACAAGACCTGCATGGACCACCACTTAAACCATGTCACGCCCCAGAACCAGAATACTAGAGAGCGGGGACAGACATAGCCAGCTACGTATATGAAATGGAATCTATCTCGCTATACGGTCACGGCTGTCTAGATACATGAGGGTTTATCTACAAGCCAACAGTCTCTTAAGGTCATGAATAAGCCTAGTGTCTCAATCACAAGCAAGTAAGTAAAAGTCACAAGATGTATGATCATTAAATATACAATAGAAAGGCGTCCCAAATATTACATATTTAATTGATCATGAAACTAGTCGTTACAAAATGTCAGGACTAACAAGAGATTAGTCATACATGATCAACCCTAGGATCCGTTAATCATGTTACAGCCCGTAGGCAGACAGTAAGTAAGTGCAATCGAGCTAAACAGGTGCTCGTCGGCTAAACGCCTCAAAAGAATATTTTTATAATAGAGTGGGAGAGCCAAAAATAACCCACTCGTTGCCAGGGTTCCGTCTAGTGGCCACCATCTGGCTGGAAGGTCGGTAGATCCTCTGGAGCTGCTCTGAAATCTGGCCACACAAAACCAGCTGGGTCAGACCCCAGAAGGAGCAAGTGCCACAAAGGAAGCTTCACTTAAGAACTAAAACCAGCAATCAGCACAAGATATAAATAAAAGTAAGAACTAGAAATAAAGAAAATACACCAGGATGATATACGACGAAATAACCATGGAACTATTCAAATAACCAGGTTACAATCCGTTAATCAAACAAGGACCGGGGTTGTAACCCTTCGTCTGAACAGAACTTGGAATTCTCACCATTTATTGGTAAAATAAATACAAGCATTCTGGTCATTCAATAATCTGGAACAGGATCAGGGCAAGACTAGACTGGTTAGACTCCGTCCAATCACTTCACGGCCAAGCAAGAATTACGGCTTGATACTTTAACTAACTACGGTTGTCACAAGCCTAATTACTAACAAGATGCAGTAAGATTATTCCACAGCCACAAGCCCTACTGACCATCCAGGTTACCCGGGTTAAAAGATTATAGTTGAATTCAGGTGGGTACATCGTCCAGGAAACGAATGTACCCTTAGGTAGCTTGAAAGGTGCAACATATGACAGTGTGCTGGAAATGTGCCCTACTCAACGGCAAGCTACAGATTCCAAAAATGGAAAATGACAAGTTCTAATGTGTCTTAGAAACATCAGAAGAAGCAATTAGAACAATAAAAATGGGTTCTCTTGTGGAAGCAAGTTGCACTTGCCTAGACCTCTCTCTCCCTCTCTTTGGTAGGTAAGGAAGTAATGGTGGAGAAGATGATAAATAAAGGAAGAGAAAGAAGAAGGGTTAATAAATGGTAGTGGTGGTGGTAGGTAGGGGGTTCACCCCTTGGTTCATGATGAACCAAGAGCAATCCCAAACCGAACCAAGCCAACCCAAACCAAGAATAAACCAGCCCAGGGAGGAAATCAAGCAAGGAAATCATGCAATACAAGAATAAATACGTACACGTATTCCAGAAATACGTAATACGAACCACAGGTATTACAACTCCACCCACCTTAAAAGAATTCCGTCCTCGAAATTTAATCAAGAGGCTAGAGGAGCAATGACAAGCTACATTAATCACATGCAAGCTATAACTAGGCAGACAATCACTCATTCAAGCAAGGAATCGAAGGCATGAGGCATAAGAAAGACATTATACCTCACGAGTCAAACAAGTAGGGATATCGCGATCGGATATCATCCTCATGCTCCCACGTTGACTCCCCCAAAGAGTGATGACCCCAAGCAACTCGGACTAACTTGATAGTCTTGTTCTTGAGGATCTTCTCTCTCCGGTCCAATATAGACATGGGCCTCTCCTCATACGAAAGGTTGGTACCAACAACCAATTCCGAATGATCCAGGATGTAGCTCGGATCCGGGATATATCATCGTAATTGGAATACATGGAATACGTCATGTACCTCGCTTAGCGACGGTAGAAGAGCGAGACGATAGGATACATCTCCTACTAGCTCCTGAATGTCAAACGGTCCTATATACCTAGGACTAAGCTTGCCCCGTACGTCGAAACGAATGATGCCACGGTTAGGCGAAATCCTCAGGAATACATGATCGTCGATCGAAAACTCGAGAGGGCGCCGATGAGAATCGGCCCAATGGTGCTGGCGATCTTGGGCAACTCGAAGATGATCTCTGACTCGCCTGACCACTTCAACTGTCTGGGCAATCATTTCTGGACCGAGCATCTGTCTCTCTCCAACATCATCCCAGGCTAGCGGGGATCTGCACTTCCTACCATACAGTGCCTCGAACGGTGCTATCTGGATGCTGGCCTGGAAACTATTGTTGTCCCAGAATTACACCAGGTGCAAGTGATCTTCCCATGAACCACCAAAGTCAAGTGTGCAAGACGGCAACATGTCTGTAAGAGTCTGGATCGTGCGCTCCGACTGGCCATCTGTCTGCGGGTGATATGCTGAACTGAACTGGAGATGAGTTCCCAAACTTTCTTGTAAGCTATACCAAAAGTACGATGTAAATCTTGAATCTTGGTCCAAAGTGATACTGACTGGCACACCGTACAATCTGCCAATCTGCCTGAGGTACATCTCTGCTAACTGAGCCGTCGACTGACCAACTCTGAATGGAAGAAAGTGAGCCACTTTCGTGAGCCTGTCAACTATAACCCAGATAGCATCTCTACCAGCTGGGGATCTAGGTAGTCCAGTCACAAAATCTATGGTCACATGCTTTCACTTCCATTCTGGAATCGGTAAGGGCTGAAGAAGTCCAGCCGGTCTCTGATGTTCAGCTTTAACTTGTTGGCAAACTAAACACCGAGAGACAAACCGAGCTATCTTCCGCTTCATGCCATTCCACCAGAAATCCTGTCGGATATTACGGTACATCTTCGTACTGTCAGGATGGATAGAATACTGCGAACTGTACGCTTCTAACATGATCTCCTGCCGGATATCTCCGCTGGGTACACAAAGACGCTTACCATGTCGAAGTGTACCATCCTCATGAATGCATAACTCTGGTCTTCGTCCTACCTCACACTCTGCTCTGAGTCACTGAAGCTTGGAATCTGCCGACTGCGCCATCCGTATCCTCTCGACTATAGTGGACTGAACTTGCATACTGGCCATCAAGGCCACACTGGAAGGGAGAACAACTTCAATACCCATCTTCTGAAGATCTGCTAACAGCTCCGGTTGCGCTGTTAGAAAATAAACTCCCGCTCTCCTGCTCAATACATCTGCAACAATATTGGCCTTCCTAGGATGATACTGCAGGTTGACATCATAATCCACAAGAAGCTCCAGCCACCTTCTCTGACGCATGTTAAGATCCTTCTGGGTGAAAACATACTTCAGGCACTTGTGGTCGGTGAAAATCTCCACCCTGTCTCCATACAAGTAGTGCCTCCACAACTTAAGTGCAAACACCACTGCTACCAGCTCCAAGTCATGGGTTGGGTAATTCCTCACATGATCATAAAGTTGTCGTGACGCATAAGCTATTACCTTCCCATGCTGCATCAGAACACATCCTAAACCTCTGCCTGAAGCATCACATTACACTGAGAATCCTCCGGTCCTATCTGGAAGCGTGAGAATAGGAGCTGTTATCAGGCCTCGCTTTAACTGCTCAAAAGAACTCTGACACTCTGCTGTCCAAGCAAACTGTGTATCCTTGCGGGTCAACTGCGTCAATGGTGCTGAAATTTGAGCAAAATTCGAAACAAACCGCCAGTAGTAGCCGGCCAATCCAAGAAAACTACGAACCTCTGCAACTGTGCTGGGCACTGGCCATGACTCAATAGCTACAATCTTCTGGGGATCCACTTCTACTCCTCCTCGAGTGATGATATGACCCAAGTACGAAATACGATCGAGCCAGAACTCGCATTTACTGAACTTGGCATATATCTGGTGCTCTCAGAGGATCTGAAGAACTATACGAAGATGCTGCTCATGCTCCGCCTCACTCTTGCTGTAGACCAGAATGTTATCCAAGAACACAATCACAAACTGATCCAAGTAAGGCATGAAGATGCGATTCATGAGGTCCATGAATACTGTCGGCGCATTGGTTGCTCCAAAAGGCATAACAAGGAATTCCCAATGCCCATATCTCGATTTAAAAGCTGTCTTCGGGATGTCCTGCTCTCTGACTCTGATCTGATAATAACCTGAGCGCAAATCAATCTTTGAGAATACTGAAGCCCCCTTGAGTTGATCAAACAAGTCATCTATCCTCGAAAGAGGGTATCTGTTCTTGATTGTCACTGAGTTCAAGGTACGATAATCAACACATAACCTGGACGTACCATCCTTCTTTTTTATAAGAAGCATCGGAGCTCCCCAAGGCGATCCACTAGCACGAATGAATCCCTTGGTTCTGAGTTCTTCAAACATCTTGTACAATATCTCCAACTCTGACGGCGCCATCCTGTAGACTCTCTCTGACACTGGGGCTGTCCCGGGAATCAAGTCTATAGTGAACTCGATCTCCCGCTCCGGAGGCATACCTGGAAGTTCTTCTGGGAAAACATCTGGAAACTCTTCGACTATCCTGGGCAACTAAACTGCTGCTACTGCCAGCCGCAATACTGGAGGAGATGACTCAACTTCGCCTTGGGAGAAAGAAAACTCTGGCTCGCCTGGAATGCTAAAAACAACCCTGCCAATATGGCAGTCTATCCTAGCATACTGGTTCCTCAACCAATCCATCCCTAGGACCACATCATAATCGGCCATTGGGAACTCTATCAATCTAGCGGGGAATTCTTTACCGCTAACTACGATCCGACACGAGGAAAATACCCTATCTACACCCACAAGTCCGTTACCAGTAAGTATATTGAGCCTTACTGATAATGACTCGGGCTTCAATCCTATCCGTGTCGCGAATCGTGTAGACATAAATGAATACGATGCACCAGAATCAAATAAAGCTGAAGCTGGAAAGGAGTTGACGAGAATAGTACCTGCCACTACCTCTCCTGGTGCCAATCCTTCCTCCACGGTCATCACCATAGCCTGACCGTGCCCTCGGGGTGCTGGTCCCCTCTGTTGAAATCCTCGCTGCCTGCTCTGACTCTGGGCTTGGACTTGTGCATACTGTTGGGGGTTCTGCTGCTGGAACACTTGGGTCTGAGGCGGCAAGGGCCTCGGCAATGGGTACTGCTGCTGCTGGACCGGAGCTGGTCCTCTCACCGAAGAGCTAGAAAGGTTGGACGATGATGAACCACCCCTATTCAGGCAGGATCCAACCCTATGGTCTGGTGCTCCACAAGCCAGACACAATCCCTGTGCCCTACGATATTCTGCCACCACATGGCCTGGCTTCCCACAATGGGAACAACCAACTGCGGAAATTGCTTCTGCTTCTGCTGCTGAGGGTGCGTCGGAGTTGAATGCTGAACCGACGTTACTGAGGCCGCTCGCCTCGGAACTCCAATAGTCAAAGCCCTGGCTGCCGGTGCCGGTACTGAAGACTGATTCATCTGGCCGTGAGATCTCTTCCGACCTCCGGCCCTATCTACAATCCTCTGGGAGGTATACTCATGCCTCCGGGCTGCTCTCAAGACTGCATCAAAAGTCTGATGCTCAAACTGCTCAACTGCCAACAAGATCTCCAGGTGAAGTCCCTGCTGGAACCGCTGGGCTCTATCATACTCGGTTGCCACCAAAGTGGGAGCAAACCGACTGAGTCTGGAAAACTCGGCCGTATATCCGTCGACCGTCCTGCCTCCTTGCTTCATATTAGTAAACCTCGTCTGCAGATCATACCGAGCCACGGCATCGAAATACTTGGTCTGGAATCTCTATCTGAATACTGCCCAAGCAATGGGTGCTGCTAATCCAACGGCCTGCGCTGCCCACCAGCTGCGGGCAAGATCTAACAACTGCAGGCGCACAACGGCCACCTTCTCGTTCTCTGGGGTCCTGGCTGCTTCTAGAATCACCTCTGTGTCCTGAAGCCATGCATCTGCCGTGATAGCTTCTTCACTACCGTCGAAGAATGGAGGGTTCAAGCGCTTGAAGCCGTTGGCCGCACTATTACCCTGATGACCACCCTGGGTCAAAGCATCCGTCACTGCCTGGTGCAAGGCATCGCCACGCCGGTCTTGGGAAGCTATCAAGGTCCTGACGAGTCCTATCAAAGTGCCGTCATCATGTTCTACAGGTTGAACTGGCTGGACTGGTGGCTCTCCGCCAGAAGGCACGACTCTGAAGGCCACTCTGGAATGCTGGGCTTGATCTCCAGGTTGCTGCTGGTCCGCGGGAGGTGCTCTGCCTTGCTGGTCGGTAGGACCACGAACAATGCCGCTGAAGAAGACGACGTAGGGAACAATAAGGAAGGACCAGGACAGATCAACGATACAAGCATATGATCAGGACAAGAATCCAGGGATTCAGAAGATACGAGCAGAGATCAAGGACGAATACTGATTGAGACATCTATTCGGTAAACCCTCATATATCTTGATTTACAAGACCTGCATGGACCACCACTTAAACCATGTCACGCCCCAGAACCAGAATACTGGAGAGCGGGGGCAGACATAGCCAGCTACGTATATGAAATGGAATCTATCTCGCTATACGGTCACGGCTGTCTAGATACATGAGGGTTTATCTACAAGCCAACAGTCTCTTAAGGTCATGAATAAGCCTAGTGTCTCAATCACAAGCAAGTAAGTAAAAGTCACAAGATGTATGATCATTAAATATACAATAGTAAGGCGTCCCAAATATTACATATTCAATTGATCATGAAGCTAGTCGTTACAAAATGTCAGGACTAGCAAGAGATTAGTCATACATGATCAACCCTAGGATCCGTTAATCATGTTACAGCCCGTAGGCAGACAGTAAGTAAGTGCAATCGAGCTAAACAGGTGCTCGTCGGCTAAACGCCTCAAAAGAATATTTTTATAATAGAGTGGGAGAGCCAAAAATAACCCACTCGTTGCCAGGGTTCCGTCTAGTGGCCACCATCTGGCTGGAAGGTCGGTAGATCCTCTGGAGCTGCTCTGAAATCTGGCCACACAAAACCAGCTGGGTCAGACCCCAGAAGGAGCAAGTGCCACAAAGGAAGCTTCACTTAAGAACTAAAACCAGCAATCAGCACAAGATATAAATAAAAGTAAGAACTAGAAATAAAGAAAATACACCAGGATGATATACGACGAAATAACCATGGAACTATTCAAATAACCAGGTTACAATCCGTTAATCAAACAAGGACCGGGGTTGTAACCCTTCGTCTGAACAGAACTTGGAATTCTCACCATTTATCGGTAAAATAAATACAAGCATTCTGGTCATTCAATAATCTGGAACAGGATCAGGACAAGACTAGACTGGTTAGACTCCGTCCAATCACTTCACGGCCAAGCAAGAATTACGGCTTGATACTTTAACTAACTACGGTTGTCACAAGCCTAATTACTAACAAGATGCAGTAAGATTATTCCACAGCCACAAGCCCTACTGACCATCCAGGTTACCCGGGTTAAAAGATTATAGTTGAATTCAGGTGGGTACATCGTCCAGGAAACGAATGTACCCTTAGGTAGCTTGAAAGGTGCAACATATGACAGTGTGCTGGAAATGTGCCCTACTCAACGGCAAGCTACAGATTCCAAGGCGTGCCCAGGTAACGAGATTGCCTGTACCTGGGAAATCTCGTCATGACTAATGTATTAATCTAGTTATTAGCCTTAGTCCATTTTAGTAGGTACTCCTGACCGTGGTACTCAAGAGTCCCTGTCCTAGACATGATGTAAGACAGGACTGGTTTATTTATACAAACACAATCGCCCACGGTGTCCAGATTAATTATACAGGTCATGTCATGTCGGGTAGCCGTCGCAACAGCTATTCGAGATAATCATGTCAGGTTATCATGCCAAGTGTACTTGTCAGGAGTGCGCCACGACGGGCCACTATCAGGTCATGTCAGGTTATTATGTCAGGAGTGCACCACTACGGGTCACTATCACGTCATGCTCAATTATCAATTCCAAACATATCAAGTAAATTTGTGATTATCAAGTTCAGGACAAAAGGCGTAAGGATATAAAATGGACGTTAAATATCAATAAAATATCAATATACAGGGCTATAGAAGATCCAGGGTAAGTAGGGTCAGGTCCAGTTGCGCCTAAACATCAGGTTGCGCCTGAATCAGGCTGCGCTCAGGTCTGGCCACGCTCAGGTCAGGCTACGCTCAAGTCAGGCTACGCTCAAGTTAGGCTACGCTCAGGTCAGGGTACGCTCATGTCAGGCTACGCTCATATCAGGGTACGCTCAAGTCAGGCTACGCTTAGGCAGGGTACGCTCAAGTCAGGCTACGCTCAGGTCAGGGTACGCTCAAGTCAGGCTACGCTCAGGTCAGGGTACGCTCAAGTCAGGCTACGCTCCCAAAAGGCAGCGTATGTACTCCATACGACTCCTCTTCAAGGCAGCGTATGAGGTCCATACGACTCCTTGTCAAAGCAGCGTATGAGGTCCATATGACTCCTCATCAAGGCAGCGTATGAGGTCCATACGACTCCTCAACAAGGCAGCGTATGAGGTCCATACGACTCCTTGTCAAGGCAGCGTATGCAAGACATATGCCTCCAAAAGGCAGCGTATGTACCAGACTGTGCTGTGCTAAAGAGTGTGCGCAGCTCCGTGGTGCAAGCTAAAAAGCTCGCGCACACTGCTCACTGTCTTCTCCAAATCAACAAGAACTCCATGGTTTGAACCCAAAGCTTCAAAAGTCTATAACTTGGTCAAAATAAGTCCAAATCCAACTTTTTAAAGGTCAAAATTGGGTAGAATAAAATTCTCTACAACATGGAACCATCAAAACTTGAAAAAAAGAAGTTTGATAGATCAAAACCACCAAAATCTAAAAATAACTAATTTCTAGATCTACGAAAATTAAAGCCTCAAAATGGAAAATGACAAGTTCTAATGTGTCTTAGAAACATGAGAAGAAGCTATTAGAATAATAAAAATGGGTTCTCTTGTGGAAGCAAGTTGCACTTGCCTAGACCTCTCTCTCCCTCTCTTTGGTAGGTAAGGAAGTAATGGTGGAGAAGATGATAAATGAAGAGAGAGAAAGGAGAAGGGTTAATAAATGGTAGTGGTGGTGGTAGGTAGGGGGTTCACCCCTTGGTTCATGATGAACCAAGAGCAATCCCAAACCGAACCAAGCCAACCCAAACCGAGAATAAACCAGTCCAGGGAGGAAATCAAGCAAGGAAATCATGCAATACAAGAATAAATACGTACACGTATTCCAAAAATACGTAATACGAACCACAGGCATTACATGCATTAAGATCCCAAAAATCTATACAAACTCGGACTTTTCCATTCTTCTTCATAACAGAAACAATGTTGGCAACCCAATCTGGGTGTTGTTCTTCACGAACAAAGCCACATGTAATCAGCTTTTTGACTTCCGCTTCAATTGCATCCATCATATCTGGTCGAAAATGTCGTTGCTGTTATTTTACAGGCTTGACATTAGAAAGAATATTGAGTTTATGAGTAGCTACTTTAGGATCTAGACCCGGCATATCCTCATAACTCCATGCAAAGATATCAATATATTCTTTAATCAGTTGTATCAACTCTTCTTTTTCATCTTCGGAGAGAATTTTACTGATGAATATTGGCTTGGACGTAATTTTGTCTCCAATATCAATCTGGACAATCTCATCCTCTGTAGGTGGCTGTCGCTGTTCAAAACGAAGCTCCTATTGAGTGTCCATTTGCTGTGCCCAAAGGTCATTCTCAAATGGCTCAGATTCACCATCAGTTTGAACCATGTTGACTGAGAATACACACTCAGATTCATCATAATAGTCTCATCTAGCATATGAGGATTGTGAAAAACTAGAAGAACATTCTTCTTCCATATCTTCTTTATACATATGGGATGTATCAGATTCGATGAACTGGATTTCTTCAGAATCTGAGGATTGTGAAGAACTGGAAGAAAATTCTTCTTGTATATCTTCGTTAAATATGTGGGACGGATCATATCCCAACCCATGTCGAGTTTTCTGGTAAATAGATTACCACATAATGGTAACCGTCTACCTTTGCCTTGATTGAAACCTTGCATAGTCTTCAAATCATATCCCATATTCTGGATAATCTTTAGAGATTGTTGACTATATTTGTCAATTCGGATTCTTCTTTTATCTTTATCTCTGAGATCATCTGTCTGAATAATAGAGATATTTCTAGCCAGGCCAAACACAATTTGGCGCTTGTTTTTCTTATCAGACGAAATCACGAAATAAAATTCTTCGTGACGTCTATAAGTTACACAAGCTTGTGATGAAGCGGCTACATGAAGAATATAGGGAGAAGATGTTAGAAATCTTTGAACATAAGGTCCAACATTGACATGAGTAGGAAAGGAATTTTTCTTATGTTCAATGTATAAGGTTTCCTCTGTATTTATGTCATCTTTATATTGATGACTTTGATCATCAGAAGATAAAGTTATTCTTTCAATAAATTTGACAACCATATACTCCAAAAGGAAATCTTCATTGATATTAGAAAGTACAGAATGATCAATATTTATATTATTTACAATTTGACTGCTACGCTTCGGATAGATCATTAACGGGCCATCATCCGTTTTTTGCGTAGACTTGCCAAGGTTGATAACCAGTGGTGGTTCTGGATCATTCGTACGAGAAGTACGTCCTTTGACTTTGATCCTAAGGGGTTGAACTTGGCTCTTGGCAGGAATACTCACTGATTCCTCAGACGAAGCTCAAACTCTTTCTTTGACCTTGATCATCAAAGGTTGGTCATTGACAGGTTGGAGTTGGATTCGACCTTTGAATTTAATCTTCAAAGGTTGCTCTTCTGGAGGATCTTCATTGACAGATTGATCTTCAGCAGGTGATCGATCTTCGGCCATATCCGATATCTCCTTCATATGCTCCTGTTTGTAAAGGAGGATTGAATCCGAGAAATAGGCTTCAACACCCTTAAAAGGATTAATATCTGCAAATTCTGTCTTCACAACCCCTTGGGAGTCCACGTACTTGAAGCATTGGTGGAGAGTTGAAGGCACGATGTTATGCTCATGTATCCATGGTCTTCCAAGAAGGATGTTATAAGATACATCTGAGTGGATAACATAAAATGTCGCCATAGTTCGAAGATCACCAATCTGAATCTTCAGACGAATCTTCCCCAGTGGTTTACTCTTTCCAGAGTTGAAACCAACTATTATTATACTAGTGTAAGTCTAATCACTAGTAGGAATCCTCAAGGGTCATAGCATACTTTGAAGAATAATGCTAATAGAAGACCCAGGATCAATGTAAATCCTGTCAATTTCAGTGGATTCAATATATCTTGTATAACACAGAGGTCTGTCGTGCTTATTATGCTTCAACAGCATATCTTCTTATGTGAAGGTGATGTTGGGAATTGCTTCCATCATACTATGACATTGTGGGCAAGACACTGGTATATTGTCAGGACTCTTGAGTTGAGCTAAACATGAGTCTGCTTGTAGCAAAGCTTCACTCAGAGTTTCTCGGATTTCTTTTGAAAGACGAAGCAGTTCGAAGATAGAGAGTCTAGCCGGAGTATTAGCTAACGGGGCTAGAATATCGAACTTGTAGGGTTTTATCACTACCCCTTGATTTGAAGCAGATTTTATTGGGACGTCAAAGTGTACTGCTTTCTGTTTCCCTTTCTCAACCACAGATGGTTTAGCAGGAACAGGAGATGGTTGAACTGGTAGTGTTTTAAATACGTCCTCTGCTTCTTTGGAAGATCCCTCATAATCTTTCTGGTACTCTTTCCCAGATCTCGTACCAGCAAAGGTTTCTTTTTCGGACTCAGGAGAATGAAGTACCATATTGCAGGATTTTGTCTTCTTTTCCTTAGTCTTCTTCTTGTGAGGATTTTTATGAGAAACCTCAAAACCCAATCCCACAGTAGATTTTTGACTTTGAATTTGTAAAGGAAGTCGCATTCCATTATCATAGTTCAAACCTTCCGCCTTTTGAAAGTCGTATCCTATCATTTTCATGAGATGGACTGATTGTTGATTATACAAGTGAGTAGGTAACGGACTTTTAATAGATGGTTCAACAGAGGAAGAAGGAGCAGAGACCTCCGTAACCACAGGAGAAGGATTATTCGGGACAAGTGGAAAAATCCCTACAGGTGTTTTCTCATAAGCAGCAAAAATTTGTTGTGCCCTGTATAAGGGGATACTATTCATAGCTAACCACTGCTGATGAGTAAGTTTGAGCATAGTAGGAGGAGCCAAACTTGGAGGACATATATTCAAACCCCTTAATCTATCCTCCAAAGGAATGCCACCCCATAAGTGATCCAAATTATCATGGTCTGGGGTTACAACATGAGAAATCATGTTGAAGGTTTTGACTTTTCTACCTTTCTTGGATTTTGAAGTTTTACCTTCATCTTCCATTTCAGGTACTAAGTCGGGATGTACCCACATGATTTCACCATTTTTCAGTGTAAGAGGCAAAAGTCCTTCATTTTGCTCTCTAGCAGGCAGGATATTCACAATCTTCATCGTCGCCTTTGGAATTGGGACAATACCATCTGGGACTTGCTATGGAGGAAAACCTCTAAATTGAAGAGAAATCATATTGGTTGTGACCGTATGCTCATCGTTGGTTAAAGCGATGGCATTGGCATTTATCAGCTCCTGAATTTTCTTCTTCAAGACATAGCAAGCCTTGGTAGAATGATTTATGTATCTGTGATAGATACAATACTTGGGATTGTCGGTCAGATTCACTTCATTAGGTCTTTACGGCTCTAGAATCTGGAGTTTGCCGCTCTTTACCAGACATTGGAATATCCCTGAGATATCACTGTCATCGAAAGAGTATTCTTCTTTTGGCTTGGAAGACTCCTGATTATTCGGCATCGTTTTAGGTTTTGAAAGATTAACCACTAGGGTTTCCTTCCCATTCCCATTATGATTGCCAGAATTATTACCAGAAGAGCCTTTCTTTTCTTTGTCCTCTGAGGCAAAGATCATCCCGTGTTCACGAGCCAACCTACCATCGGTCCCGACTGAAACTGTGGCTATAATGAACGAGGCCCAATCTGTGAATTGGGAGCCCGTAAAGATAGTAATAGATGGTCGCAGATTCATTTTGCACGTATCAATCAATGCTGAATCTGGCATACCAGGAGGCATCTTCAAAGTTGCTTGTCGGAAACGTTCGATGAACGTTTTCTATTAAGGAGAACATATTCATGTCTATGGCTCCTTCATAGAAACGGGAAAGAAATATTGCTTTAAACTCGTCAAAAGATGATATACAATTGTCGGGTAGACTACGATACCAGTCGTAAGCTGAACCCGTCAGGCACCCGATGAAAACTCGAGTGAGAAGAGCATCATTCTTCTGTAGATGCACAGTCATAATATCAAAGTGATTGATATACTGACTAGGAGAAGCCTTTCCATCAAATAATACCATCAGTTGTAGCTTAAATTTTGGAGAAAAGGGTACGTCATTCCAATGAGGAGGATAAGGTTGCTTAATCCCTAACCTCTGGAGCTGATCTTTGTGCTTCAAAACTTCAATCTGTGCTTTGAGCTCACGTACTGCTTGAATAGCTTCACTAGTTTGAGGAAGCATATTCAATTGAATAGTTGCTGGATGTACCGTAACACCGACCGGAGGTGGCACATCTTCTGGAATGACAGGATCTGAAGATACAAAATTCTGATTGACAGTAGGATCTTGATTAAGATTATTCAAAGGTAGATCAACCCCTTGACTATCTTGAGTGCGCTGCTACTTGCACCGGTGTTACTACTGTCGGCTGAGTAGTTTGCTGAGTCATTATTATTTGATGCATGCTTTGCATCATGGTAAGCATATCCTTCAGTGATTGCTCAACGGCAGAGAGACATTATTCTGTATTAGCAGATGACGTCTCTGGTTCATCTCCAATAGCATAGGATTCAACCTCCCTTGAAGATATATAGGGATTGGTATAGAGGTATGAATCGACACTATCAGTTTCTGACTCCAAAGACTGGGTACCCCCAGCTTCTGAATCAGAAGTCTGCAACTGTCTTTGACTTCTTGATCGAGTATTCTGATATACTCCTTCGAAACTATCAAGAAGTCGATTGAACTGCTGTTGACCAGGAGTCTGAGACGAGTTACGTCTTGGACGTCGTCCTCTGTTGGTATGAGATGCCATGTTGACTGATGCATATGACAACTCATGTTCTTGGTCATCAA
>JANAVB010040419.1:21838541-22018541 GCA_029216955.1 Iris pallida | reverse complement strand
CCAGACAGTGTTTACGTATTCGAGTTGGGCTACTGTCTGCTTGACACGTAGCTGGCTTGCTCACGCGCTCGCATCACAAAAAACGAGTGCGGGTCGTGACAGTGGGAGACTTGAATAATTGAAAGACACTCTTTTATTAATAAAATACGGGATCTTGTATCGAGGGATTACATCATCAAGGGACGGTGCATCCACATTGGCGGATATGTACTCTCCCAGTTCTTCGTCAGTGAGTACTGAAGCAGCCTGAGGCAGTTCGGAAGAACCTATTGGGAGCTTGGCCTTTGTCGGCTCTGGTGCCGATAGAGATACGTGGGCTTCTCTTAAAGCTTAAGAGGGGCTGAAGACTGAGGAGGTCTGCCTTTAAGCCACACCTTGAGAGGTGCCAAAGTTGGTGTTCCGACGACTGGTGCCTTCCCACGTAGTTTTGCTACGAGAAGAGCCGACACTTGGGGAGGCTTCCCCTTGAGTCGTATCTTCAAGGGGACTTCAGTGGATGCTCCGCCTAGAGAAGTTGGTGCCCTCCCGCGAAGTTTGACCACTATAGGAGACGATGTTTGAGACGGCTTCCCCTTGAGTCGCACTTTCAGGGGAGCGTCGATTACCATTTCTTCCTCCAAGTCAGCTTCGGCTTTATTATTGGCATCGTTGGCTTCATCTTCGAGATGAATCGACTTGCACGTATCAGAGTCGGTGAAGAAGGCCTTAATCCCTCTGAAAGGATCGACATTAACGAACTCTGTTCGGACTATGCCGTTGGAGGATACGTACTTAATACATTGATGGAGAGTGGATGGTACCATCATGTATTCATGTAGCCACGGCCGCCCTAACAAGATGTTGTAGTTGACGTCCGCATCCACAACATAACAGGTCACTTCGGTCTAGAGATCACCGATATGACACTTCAGCCGGATCTTTTCTAGCGGCTCACTCTTGTTGGCGTTGAAGCCACTGATTTTAGTGTGGGACGCTGTCAGATGATGCATCGGGATCCCTAACGTCTAGAGCAGAGTTCGAGGGACAATACTGAGAGAAGACCCTGGGTAGATCTGGATTCGATCAACCTTGATGGTACTGACGTATCATGTGTAATATAGTGGTCTGTTGTACCTGTTGTTCTTGAGCAGCATGTCTTGTTGAGTGAATGTGATGTTGGGGATGCTTTCCCCCACACTATGTTAGTGTGGACATTCTGTTGGATCGTCCTCAGGCTGCTTGACCTGACTGATAAAAGACTCAGCATCCTTCAGGGCTTCGTAGAGAGCCTCAAGGGTATCTTTAGATAGGCGGGGGAGCTCAAACAAGGATAGCCGAGCTGGAGTACTGGCAAGTTGTGCCAGTATATCAAAGTTGTGTGGTTTGGTTAACCCGAAGTGTTGTCTTTTCGTAGAGGCATGTCGAAGTCGGCCTCCTTATGCTTCTGTTTGTCAGCTGCTAGAAGTCGGGGAGGACCTTCACCTTGAGCAGCTGAGGTAGTGACGGGCGGTGCCGCTTCGACAGGGGCTTCCTCAGGTTGAGCGTTCTGCTGTGAACACATTTGTACAGGAAGTGCCTCCTCGGGGGAGGGGGTCACCCTTTGGCAAGACTTGCTCTTCTTGCATTTAGCTTTGAAGGTAGAATGTACCCCGGGTTGAATCAGTTCCAGAGCGAGATCTGGGTGAACCCACATGATCTCCCCCAGAGATGTGGTGAGTGGAATCAGTCCACTCGCGTTGTCACGAGTCGGCGGAAGGTTCACCACCCCCAATATCGCCTTCGGGACGGGGACAACACCATCTTGAGTTGTAGTAGGCGGTAAGGTGCCGAATTGGAGCGACACCATGTTAGCGAAGACCGTCTTCTCCTCGTAATCGACTGAGATGACGTTCACATTGATCATGCAATGTATGTAGTTCTTGAGGATGTAGCAGTCTTGAGTTGGATGTCCAACGAACCGATGGTAGTGACAGTACTTCGGGTTGCCTACTCTTTCCACCTCGTCAGGACGCTTAGGATCAGGCAACTTGATCTTGTCGCTCTGTTTCAGCATTTCGAAGAGTTGTAAGGTGTCCTCGTCGTTGAAGGAGTAGACCTTCTTCGGCCTCGGTGCAGGTGGAGGCTTCTGAGCGGGCCCCTGTGCGCTTTTTGAAATGTTGACACTCAATGCCTGCTTCCCTTTCACCACGCTCCCACTGTTGCCGGTAGCATGTCACGACCCGCACCCAGTGTAGGGGCACGAGAAGTGGGTACGTCCAGATTACGCCGCAGTGTCGGCGGTAGAACGCTGTTCTAGGTCACTATTACAAACTAAATACAATATAATATACTCTCCAATTGGAGGACAAATCACATAAGGTACAACTCAATCAAAAATCTAGAAATGGAAATAGAACAATATTATAGATATGAAATCTCAAAAGAGAACATACAAACAGAAGAAAATAGGTCAATGTGTCTAAATGACACAACATCACAAACATCCAGAAATAATACAACTCTAAAGTCAATACAAATAACATAATGAAAATAAGATAAAGCTTAGCTAATCCAGTCTAAGCATTAGGGATGACTTTGTCAGCTAGAGCTGGATCCTCCTGTGGGTCCAACTCACAGGTGTCGTCTAGATGGGCTACATAGTAGGTTGGGTAGAAGTCCTTAGTATCATCTGTAATATTTTCAACAGCTCCAGTCAGGACAGGAGCGAGCACAATACATCTCACGCAGTTCATATCATGGCAGTAAATATAAAGCATACAAAAGAGTAAGATACATGAACTGTAAGAAGATGTACATGAAAATGAGAGATATTTGTAAACTGGAAATATATACATGATAAGTAAGAACTATAAGTGACTAGTGATTTAGAGCACAATATGGTTATGTAAACAGGTTAGGTTATACAATAAAATGGGACTCCATTATACGCGAGGGCACAATGGACATATACAATATTTTATACAATAGGGGATTTGATCACATAACCATTTCCTACTCTCCCTCCCCAATCAATACACAAGGATCCAATCAAGTTACGTTACCTATATAATAGTTTATCCATTGGCTCATGTTATCATGAGAGTACAAGATTACACAGGAGTATACATGAATAAGGGTGTACAAAAATATAATATGTTCGTGAAAAGCACATGACAATATGTATTTGATGTACCCGAGGGGGATAACATCGTAAGAGAAGATCCATATAGTACCAATACGTGATAACAATCGTGACAACATCAAGTAAAGTAATCTAGAGCAAGAATATAAGTCCTGACAAGTATGAAACGATTACAAAATGTACTCGCCTACTACTCTGAATGACAGATGAATATCAGATGTCTGAACCGGAGTCACAGTGTCCTAATTAAAGCAATATAGGTTATGATGTATTCAAATAAGGTAAAAGAATTCTACAATGCAATCTACATGATTTATAAGCCAATCCAGGTCAAAGTCAAACTCTGGTCAACCTTGGTCAAACTAGTCAACATCTAGAATTTGGTCAACTAGGTCAATCTTAGTCAACGAAGTCAAACTCTAGTCAAGCTAGGTTAATTGGTCACATATTGACTCAATGTTGACTTTTGGTCAACAGTTTAGTCAAACTAGGTCTGGGGCCAGTCAACTCAAGTCTAAACAACAATCCTATAGGGTAAACTATACACAAGGTCAATATACCATATTATAATATACAAACTTATAGATACAATACATATTTATAAACATTACATACATTATATACTTACATATATTACATTACAAGCATGTATTCATACATACATGTATTCATACATAGATGTATTCATGAATCTATACATACCATACATGTATACTTACATATCATACTTGCATTCATGCTGACATTTATGTTTACATTACTTTCATGCATACATTGTATATTTCATACTAGCATTCATACATAGCCATATATGCATTTATTCCTTTCATACATACATTGCATACTTGCATATGGATACTAGCATTCTTGCATACATACAAATATATATGAATAACTTACATACATTTAAAGAGGAAAAAATGGAGGGACTGAAAAATTGGGACTGTGACAGCAACAACAATCTCAGTTTCATACAATCATACATAGATCAATTCACATCCAAAAATCCAATTCTCAGGTTTCTTATTACAGTTTAATTCAAACCCCCAAATTTCAGTTTTATATACAAACTCAAGTTTTTCCATTTGCATTTAATTCTCAGTTTTACATTACATCCTAGCAAAATTCAAATTTTAAGTAACCTAACATTCTCAGCTATCATACATGCATTCAATCTTAGATTTCAAACTAAGTTCTCAATTCTTAGGTTCATAGTGTAATACCTAGTTCACAGGTTCATGGTCAATTTTCAGGTATATCCATTTAAGACTCAGGTTTCAACATATATTAGTTTAAAGTTAACTTAACCATTTCATTCTCAATTTCAGTTTTACGTATCATTATTCATCCACAGTCTTTTACAAGTTAACAGTTATTATATCAAGAATCTTAGTTTAACATACATGGACAGATGAAGGTTTAATTCAATCTTATGTTTTTGCAAACCCAAGTCACAGTTATTAGTATCAATTATCAAAATTTAGTTTTTCATTTCATAAAGTATCAGTAACTAATAGTGTCAGAAACATATCCTCAGGTTTGTATTCGAAACTTAGGTTATATATCAACTGTTAACAAATTCAAATCCTAACAACCAAACCAATGTAACAACAAATCAAAATCTCATTCGAAAACCCAAAGATTAGGTTTGAACCAAAAACCCAAATCTCTGTTTATGATTCAAACACAAATTTGAAATATCAGCATCAGTGAAAACAGTAACAGTGACATGAAGAAATGCCAAATCGAAAACTAAATCTCAATTAAAACCCAAATTCAGGGTGATCAACGTGTTCCTCATATTTGTACGTGTCATAAGAGGGTATTTGTGTCCAGGCAAGTGGACACGAAGTGTCCCAAACAATCCAAAACAATATATCAGTCCATAGTTTCACATAGGGCTCATGCGGCATGTTCGAGCTCGATTGGGCTCGGCACAGTGCACGAGAAGCCATGTGCTCGTGTCTAGAGTTAGTGTAGACATAGGGCTAGGGCTTCGAGTCCGTGCACGAACCCCAAGATGCATCGTATCCAAGTTTTAAAGCCATATCAGTGCCGAGTTTTCGACTGTGCACAGTATATATAAAACACGTGCAAGTGAGATTTCTTAAAATCCATTCGATGAAATCTCCTCAAATTTTATATGCATTGTGTCAGTATTTGCCCCCACCTCCCCATAAAATTTTGTGTCAAACCATGTTGTGTACAGTGCACACGACGTGTCCAGTAGCAGGGGATGTGCACGGTGTCTGTGCGCGCGTGTGTGTGTGTGTCTAAAATAGACACAAAAAAGATCCTAATACCAACTCAGTCCAAAACCATTTTAATCTACCTATTATTAGCTACTCAAATATGTATTTTGTTTTGAAAAACAATAACAAAGAATCCTTTGATGTATTTCACCAAACACTTAGATAGTCACTCCGATACGTGTCCGATACACATATCAAATGGACATGAATTCCTACCAAACTTTGTCTACATGTCCATGGTGCCTAGATGCATGCATATATAAATATAAATCAGGGATTTAAAGGGGTTTAGGGTTAATTACCTATTGAGAGTTAGATCTCAATGAAAAGACCTAATAATAAGCTCCTCTACCAATTTGCTATGGTTCAATGGTCCCCAAACAATGCTAGCAAGCCTCCACTGGCCTCCTCTACTGTTGGGGATGCTGATGCAATTGATTTGACTCAATTTGGGATTGATTTGAGCAAAAGGGGTGAATTTGGGGAAGAACACTAATTAGGGTTTTGAGAGGCTATGAAAAGAAGCAAGGGGGTCCCAATATGTGTTTATATAGGGGAGGGAACCCTTTGATAGCAGCCAAGAGTTGATTCTAGGGTTAGGGTTTAGTTTGATGAAGTTTAGAGGCCTCTAGCTAGTTTATTTCTAGGCCTTAAGCTAAGGTCCCAAGCTAAAATATCTACCTTAACAAATATCCTACTTTAAACTAATATCTAGATATTACTAACCTTGTCATGATGGAAGCTTCTAATCTAATATCTAGGCTTATGACTAATATCTAGGTTAGGGCAACTTCTAGGTTAAGGCTTAACAAATAGATTAGCACATATTTAATTAATCAAAATTTATTTTTATGAAAAGTCAAAAATAACCAAAATACCCTTAGGCTAAAAAGTGATAATTTGTAATTCTAATCACATGACTAGGCTCCTATGGTCTTGGTTAGTCTCTAGGATTAGCAATTTTAGGGTTGCACTAGTTAACCATCAAAATCACAATTCAACATTTTAAATAGTATTAAATTAATTAAAATTCATCAAAAATCATTAACATGATTAAATCCTAATATTGAATAATCAAAATTATAAAAGTTCAAAATTACCCTTATTTGAGAAAAGTGGGTGTTACAAGTCTACCCCCCTTAGAACAATTTTGTCTTCAAAATTTAGGTCGGTCGTACTCCTTCTATGTCAAACCACCAATCAATCAAGGTCTTAAGCAAACTTATCTAAATCATGCAATTGGAAAGATAACATATAGGATTATGGTAGGTAGTATCAGTCTGAGGTCTCATCTAGCCATTCTAGTCATACTAGATCAAAAACAATCATAAGGTATCAAAAACATACAACAATATGGTAGGGTGCATCAATCATCAAGACAGGCTAAGGTATAGGTCAAGGACTCACCTCCAACTAGGTCCGGTGGCTGGAACTCCCTCCCGAAGGCGGAGCCTTGGCTGAGATAAGTATAGCAGGACAGTCTCGCAGCACGTGTGCAGCTGACCCACAAAACAGGCACACCCCTCTTCTCTTCCTACAGTGGTCCCATATATGTCCAAGCTTCGTACAGAAGGTAAAGGTAGGCACTTTCTCAACTGGCCTCTACTGGACAGGAGTTTGGACTAGATAGGCTGGTCTAGGGTGATAGTCTGGGTGCTCCTGGGGCTCTGGGTATATACTGCTCCTCGTCCTCTTAGAACAAGGCTCTCCTGCTGAATGTACAAAATCCCACAGTAGTTGGATCACGTGGCCCTGCTCCCTCAGGATCTCAGCCTGAACTCTCTGTGCCTCCAACACATCCCGGAGAAGTTCGGATATCTGAACCTCATCGGGAAACAAACCTCCTGAGGATATGGTACGGGGTACCACTCCTAGAGGCAGAGGAGGAGGCGGAGGAAGACTCTTCGTCTCAGATGAGACTGCAGCTCTCTTTTGAATGACAGGTGGTGGAAAGAAACTCTCTGGTGAGGCTGCTAACACCTCCTCGATGGCGGAAGGTGCCACTACCCTTGGGTCAGCCTGAGGGGTCACTACCTCATGAGCAATAGGAGGTGGGAGCACACTCCCAGACATATCCAGAGCTGCAGCGGCTCTCAGACGACGGGCTCGGGTCATGGGTGACATATTAGAAAAGGTAAAGGAAACAATCAATCATCAAAGGCTGCAAGGCAGACTAACATCTTATATGAAAACTGGTAAATATTATAAAAAATAGAGAAATAGCTACAATGGGTTTCTATTCTACTATCAAAACTAAACAATTAATTCTAAGATAAGATCTAATACAAGTCATCAAATCATTAAGAAGAATTATAACTAAATAAAGTTCTATAAAGAATTAGACTAACTAATCTAAAGTTATCCCTACTCCTAAGTTATTTGAGGATAGAAAACAATTTTTTTTAAGCAGAAGTGAAATGGAAGAGGTGATACTTTAAGAACCTTCTCAAGATATAATCTGATAATCACATGCATCTGTCCAAAATTATGATACTCAGAATCCTCGCCATACTAGTAAGCAAGGCTGCGATGAACGGTAGAGTACATAATTGGGGTATGCATCTCTATGATCATGTCGTATGGAATCCTCGCTATGACGACTAGTATAGCTGCAAAAAATACGAAATCTCTTGATCAAGATATATACATCTGAAGTCAGGTCCCTATGTTCTTGCCACGCCGACAAATATAGCTGCGATAAACTCCAGGCTCCATAACCAAGTAGACGTTTTACCATCCCTGTTATTCCCGTCAATATATGTTATCAGAAGATACCGTAACTCGGGTCATAAAATTCATCTTGATAAGAAAAATCAAAATCAACAACGATCCATCAAAATCAAATTAAAATATCAAGGAGTTAGGGTGAATCAAAATAAAATAAAATAATTTCAAATTTGAAGATCAAAATAAGATTTTCAAGGGTCATCCCAGGAATCTTTCAAAGAATTCTAACTGTGATTGAGTATTCTCTCATTCTAATACATTGCTTCCTATATTCTATCGCAGGTGCGCAGCAGTACGACTAATCGTCGTGATACCACGAGTTCGCACAAATGCGAATCTTCACCTGCATGGTCTACCACTAAAAATGTGCCACGGCCCGTACCCAGTGTAGGGGCACGAAAAGTGGGTACGCCCAGCCTATGCCACAGTGTCGGCGGTAGAACGTTGTTCTAGATCATTATTACAAACTAAATACAATATGATATACTCTCCGAACGGAGGACAAATCACATAAGGTACAACTAAATCACAAATCTAGAGATGAAAATAGCACGATATGATAGATATAAAATCTCAAAAGAGAACATACATACAGAAGGAAATAAGTCTATGTGTCTAAACGACACAACATCACAAACATACAGAAATAATACAACTCTAAAGTCAATACAAATAACATAATAAAAATAAGATAAAGCCTAGCTAATCTAGTCTAAGCAGTAGGGATGACGACCTCAGCTAGAGCTGGATCCTCTTGTGGGTCCAACTCACAGGTATCGTCTAGATGGGCTCCATAGTAGGTTGGGTAGAAGTCCTCAGTATCAACTGTAATATTTTTAACAGGTCCAGTCAGGACAGGAGCAAGCATAATACATCTCACGCAGTTCATATCATGGCAGAAAATATAAAGCATGTAAAAGAGTAAGATACATGAACTCTAAGAAGATGTACATAAAAACGAAAGATATTTCTAAACTAGAAATATATACATGATAAGTAAGAACTGTAAGTGACTAGTGATTTAGAGCACAATATGGTTATGTAAATAGGTTAGGTTATACAATAAAATGGGACTCCATTATATGCGAGGGCACAATAGACATATACAATATTTTATTCAATAGGGGATTTGATCACATAACCATTTTCTACTCACCCTCCCCAATCAATACACAAGGATCCAATAAAGTTACGTTACCTATACAATAGTTTATCCATGGGCTCATGTGATCATGAGAGTACATTATTGTACAAGAGTATACATAAATAGGGTTATACAAGAAATACAATATGTTTGTGAAAAGCACATGACAATATGTATTTGATGTACCCGAGGGGGATAACATCGCAAGAGAAGATCTATATAGTACCAATCCATGATAACAATCGTGACAACATCAAGTAAAATGATCTAGAGCAAGAATATAAGTCCTGACAAGTATGAAACGATCAGAGAATGTACTCGCCTGATACTCTGAATGACAGATGAATATCAGATGTCTGAACCGGAGTCACATTGTCCTAATTAAAGCAATATAGGTTATGGTGTATTCAAAATAAGGTAAAATAATTCTACAATGCAATGTACATGATTTCTAAGCCAATCCAGGTCAAAGTCAAACTCTGGTCAACCTTGGTCAAACTAGTCAACATCTAGGATTTGATCAACTAGGTCAATCTTAGTCAACTAAGTCAAACTCTAGTCATGCTAGGTCAATTGGTCATATATTGACTCAATGTTGACCTTTGGTCAACAGTCTTGTCAAACTAGGTCTAGGGTCAGTCAACTCAAGTCTAAAAAACAATCCTATAGGGTAAACTATACACTAGGTCTATATACCATATTACAATATACAAACTTATAGATACAATACATATTTTTATATATTACATATATTATATACTTATATATATTGCATTACATACATGTATTCATACATACATGTATCCTTATATACATGCATTCATACATACATGTATTCATGTATCTATACATACCATATATGCATACTTACATATCATACTTGCATTCATGCTTACATTTATGTTTACATTACATTCATGCATATAGGAGCGTAAAAAGTGCTTCATAGAATGAGTCAAAGAAATGAAGCATTTTATTCAAAATGATCCACTTAACGCCTAAGACAGGCTAATCACTTTACGCCAGGGTCAAGCTAATGGTTTTACGCCTAAGACAGGCTAACCACTTTTACGCTGGCAAAGCTGTCAAGTCATGCATTTAATGCAAAGTCTGACATGAAGATTTAATGATGGCATATATCACAAAATTTGAATGGATTTATTTTACACAGAGACCAATGTTGTCGTTTAGTATATGGACTGAGCTATTTTACGCTCACAGTATGGCTTTTTTTACGCACGAAGACTATACGAGTTTTTACGCTCAAAAGTTGACGTGTGCATAATGTTTATTTGGGCCACTTTTACGCTCAAGGTTATTTAACAACCACTTTACGCGGGAAGTCCATGTCAGGGCTATTTTACGCCTAGTCTACTACTTTACGCTCAGAGTATATTGGGGTTGTTTTTATGCCCTATTTTTCTTCACCAATTCGGAACATAGTTTGCCTACATGGATTTCATGCCACACATCTCGAAGAACGTGTGTACGTGCATCCTATTCTTACTGAAATGATAGGACACGTGTCAACATATGCAAAGGATGGCTTTGGTCATGGGTGGCAGTTGTTAGCGTAAAGACGAAACTTTTGCTGAGTGTTTACGCACAAGAGCCCAAGTCTATAAATAGACTTATTTTTCTCATATAACACACATAGACAGGAGGAGAGAAAACAGAGAGATTAGAACTCAGAGATTTTGATTCTCCAGAGCATTCTTCTTCAGCCTTTCCTTCAGAACAGAGTGAAGCAAAGCAGGAAAGCATTCGGCCTCGCCATCAGTACCCAAGTGCGTCGATACCTTTCTGGTGACTTAGTTCTTCCGGCTGTTTATCTTCTAGCAGTGATCTTCATCATCATCGTATGGTCCAAGGAACAAAGTGATCGCTTTCAGATTAGACTTCCATAGCAATACTTCCCAGAACAATTCGTACTTCTTGTACTTTTTTTCGTTTTATTTTCAAAAGCCAATTTTCTGACATTTTGTTAAGTAAAACAAAATGGCGACTCTACTGGAGACGACCTTCTCCTCTGACGAGGAGTTAATTGCTCAATACGATAATGTGTCGATTGGATCGACAAAGAAGACTCTGGTTGTATACTTCGACCAGACTGCTTATGAAGAGATGCTCCGAACTGGGGGTGGTTCTCGCTGTTCCAATGTTCAAAAATCTCGCAAAGAATGAAAAGTTTGGATTCCTAAATCCAAAATAGCTTCTGATCTCTCTGTTGCTTCTGATGGCAAGGGAATTCTTCCCACTCCTGTCGTAGGGGCTCTCGTTCGTAACGAGGCAGTCCTTACTTTAGTGTTGCACTCTAAGTGTGGCAATTTATCTCTCGTCTGTGACGGTGATAATAATCAGGTTTCACGCCCACTGCTTAAAAACCAAGTTTTACGCCCAGTGGGTAAAAACCAAATTTTACGCTCGGTGCATAAGAATGAGTCTCCCATTTGTAATGAGGCAGACTCTAATGCTTGTGCTTCTGAGTGTAAGAATAAGTCTCCCGTCTGCGACGTGGTAGACACACATAAATTATACTCTTTGCGTAAAGGAAAATCTCCCGTCTGTGACGTGGTAGATAATCAATTTTTATGCTCTACGCGTAAAGGTAAGTCTCCTGTCTGTGACTGTAGATAAAATTCACAACGATGTTTTTACATCTAATGTGAATATACCTAAATGCATACAGCGTAAAAATGTTGTTAGTAAAGCTTCAGTTCTACACCAATAACCTTCTTATACTGCTCTACGCAAAGTACCAAACCTATAAATTATACGCAATGAAAATAGAGTCCTTCGTGCTAAAAAATCTCAAGATTTACGCACACAACTCCAAACGCGTAAAAATGTACAGTTTGGTTCTGCGAATGCAGCCAGTAATCTTCTTTATACACAAGGGACTAAATGTTTTTCTACCCCAAATGTAATAAAGAAGACTACTCCCTCTACTCCTTCTGATTTACGTGAATTGCTAAAGCAAAAGCGTAAGAACAGACAATCTCCGGTGACATTCCTCCAAAAAACACCATTGTGAATATCACCAGGTTGTAATCAACTGTTGTTGTTCAGCTTCAAAATGGTCAGTTTTTGATCGATTGAGTTTTAATGTGCCTCAACAACAAGCTGATGACCAAGAACATGAGCCGTCATATGTGTCAGTCAACATGGCATCTCATACTAACAGAGGACGACGTCCGAGACGGAATACGTCCCAAACTCCAGGTCAACAACAGTTCAACAAACTTCTTGATTCCTTTGAAGGAGTATATCAGAATACTCGATCAAGAAGACAAAGATAATTACAGACTTCTGATTCAGAAGCTGGGGGTACTCAATCTTTTGAGTCTGAAACTGATAGTGTCGATTCATACTTCTATACTAATCCTTTTATATCTTCAAGAGAGGTTGAATCCTACGCTATTGGAGATGAACCAGAGATGTCATCTGCTAATACAGAACAACGTCTCACTTCCGTTGAGAAATCACTGAAAGACATGCTTAACATGGTGCAAAGCATGCATCAAATAATATTGACTCAGCAAACTACTCAGCCAGCAGTAATAACACCGGTACCAGTAGCAGCACAGACTCAAGATAGTCAAGGGGCTGATATACCTTTGAATATTCAAGTGCCTGCTGTTAATCAAAATTTTGCATCTCCAGATCCCATTATTCCAGAAGATGTACCATCTCCGGTGGGGATTACGGTACATCCAACAACCATTCAATCAAATGTTCTTCCGTAAACTAGTGAAGCCATTCAAGCAGTGCGTGAGCTCAAAGCACAGTTTGAAGTTTTGAAGCACAAGGATCAACTCTAGAGGTTAGGGATTAAGCAACCTTATCCTCCTTATTGGAAAGATGTACCCTTTCTACCGAAATTCAAGCCACAATCAATGGTATTGTTTGATGGAAGGGCTTCTCCTAGTCAGTATATCAATTACTTTGATATTATGACTGTACATTTGCAGAAAAATGATGCTCTTCTTACTCGAGTATTCATTGGGTGCTTGACGGGTTCAGCTTACGACTGGTATCGTAGTTTACCTGACAATTGCATTTCGTCTTTTGACGAATTTAAGGCAATGTTTCTCTTCCTCTTCTATGAAGGAGTTATGGACATAAACATGTCCTCCTTAATAGAAATCAAACAAAAGGAGAATGAGGATACTCGGACGTTCATTAAACGTTTCTGACAGGCTACTTTAAAGATGCCTCCTGGTATGCCAGATTCAGCGTTAATTGATACATGCAAGATGAATCTGCAACCATCTATTGCTATCTTCACGGGTTCCTAATTCACAGATTAGGCTTCGTTTATCACAGCAGCAGTTTCTACCGAGACCAATGGTAGGTTGGCTCGTGAACATGGGATAATTTTTGCCTCAGAGGATAAAGGAAAGAAAAGTAATCCTGGTAATAATTCTGGTAATCGTAATGTGAAAGGAAAAGATACCCTTATGGTCAATCTTTCCAAGAATAAAATGACGCCGAATAATCAGGAATCTTCCAGGCCAAAAGAAGAATACTCTTTTGATGAAAGTGATATCCCAGGGATATTCCAATATCTGGTGAAGAGTGGCAAACTCCAGATTCCGGAGCCAAAGAGGCCTAATGAGGTGAATCTGACTAACAATCCCAAATATTGTATCTATCATAGATACATTAATCATCCTTCCAGTGCTTGCTATGTCTTGAAGAAGAAAATCTAAGAGCTGATAAATGGTGGTGCTGTCGCTTTAACCAATGATGACCATACGGTTACAACCAATATGGTTTCTTTTCAATTCGAAGATTTTCCTCCACATCAAGTCCCAGATAGAATTATTCCAATCTCGAAGGCGACGATGAAGATTGTGAATATCCCGCCTGCTAGAGAGGAAAATAAAGGATTGTTGCCTCTCACATTAAAAAATAGTGAAATTATGTGGGTACATCCTGACTTAGTACCTAAGTTAGAAAATGAAGGTAAAACTTTAAAATCCAAGAAAGGTAAAAAAGTCAAAACCTGCAACATGATTTCTCATGTTATTCCAGATCCTGACGATTCAGATCATCTATGGGATGGCCTTCCTTTAGAAGACAGACTGAAAGGACTGAATATATGTCCTCCAAGTCTAACTCCTCCTACCAAGCTCAAGCTTACTCATCAGCAGTGGCTAGCCATGAATAGTGTTCCCTTATACCGGGCACAACAAGTCTTCGCTGCTTATGAAAAAGCTCCTACAGGGATTTTTCTTTGTATCCCGAATCCTTCTCCTCCCGTAGCTACAGAGACGTCTATTCCTCATTCTCCTGTAGTTACAGAGATATCTTCTTCTTCCTCTGTGAAACCACCTGTTGAAGTCCACTGCCTATTCATTTATACAGTCAGCAATCAATCCTTCTCATGAAGAAGATGGGCTATGACTTTCAGAAGACAGAAGGTTTGAATTATAATAAAGGAATACGACTTTCTTTACAAATTCAAAATAAAAAATCTACGGTTGGATTGGGTTCTGAAGTTCCCCATAACAATCCTTACAAGAAGAAGGCTAAAGAAGGGAAGACTAAATCCTGCAATATGGTACTTCCTTCTCTTGAGTCCGAAGAAGAAACTTTTGCTGGTACAAGATCTGGGAAAGAGTACCACAAGGATTATGAGGGATCTTCCAAAGAAGCAGAAGACGTAGTGGAAATACTACCAATTCAATCGTCTCTTGTTCCTGCTGTGATTGAAAAGGAGAAACAGAAAGCAGTATGCTTTGACGTCCCATTGAAGCCTGCTTCTAGTCAGGGGTTGGTGATGAAACCCTACAAATTTGATATTCTAGCTCAGTTAGCCAATACTCCGGCTAGACTATGTATATTTGAGCTGCTTCATCTTTCTAGAGAAAGCAGGAAGACTTTGAGTGAAGCTTTACTTCAAGCAGATTTATGCTTGGCTCAACTCAAGACTCCTGATAATACACCAGTGTCATGTCCACAATGTCATAGTGTGATGGAAGTAATTCCCAACATCACCTTTACATAAGGAGATATGCTGTTAAAGCATAACAAGCATGACAGGCCTCTGTGCTACACTGGGTATATTGAATCCATTGAAGTTGACAGAATCTACATTGATCCTGGGTCTTCCATTAGCATAATTCTTCAAAGCATGCTAAGACCATTGAGGATTCCTACTAGTGACTCGATTTACACTAGTACCACAATAGTTGATTTTAACTCTGGCAAGAGTAAACCACTGGGGAAAATTCGTCTGAAGATTCAGATTGGTGATCTTCGATCTATGGCAACCTTCTATGTTATCAACTCAGACGTATCCTACAATATTCTTCTTGGAAGACCGTGGTTACATGAGCATAATATCGTGCCTTCAACTCTCCATCAATGCTTCAAGTATGTGGATTCCCAAGGGGTTGTGAAGACTGAGTTTGCTGATTTCAATCCTTTCAAGGGTGTTGAAGCCTATTTTTCTGATTCAAGGCTTTACAAACAAGAGCATGTGAAAGAGATATCAGATATAGCTGAAGATCAATCATCTGCTGAAGATCAGTCTATTAATGAAGATCCTCCAGAAGAGCAACCTTTGAAAATCAAGGTCAAAGGTCGAATTCAGCCCCAATCTGTCAATGATCAACCTCTGATGATCAAGGTTAAAGGAAGAACTCAAGCTTCATCTGAGGAATCAGTAAATGTTTCTGCTAAGAGCCAAGTTCAACCTTTTATGATCAAAGTCAAAGGCCGTACTTCTTGTACGAATGATCCAGAACCACCATTGATTGTCAATCTTGGCAAATCTACGCAGAAGGCGGATGATGGTCCACTAGTGATTAATCCGAAGCGTAGCAATCAGATTGTAAATGATGTAAATATTGATCATTCTGTACTTTTGGATATCAATGAAGATTTCCTTTTCGAGTATATGGCTGTCAAGTTTATTGAAAGAATGACTTTATCTTCTGATAATCAAAGTCATCAATATAAAGACGACATAGAACCAGAGGAAACATTATACATTGGTCATAAGGAAAATTCCCTTCCTTCTCATGTCGATGTTGGACCTTACGCTCAAAAGTTTTTAACATCTTCTCCCTATCTTCTTCCTGTAGTTGCTCCATTGCAAGCTAGTGTAACTTATAGACGTCACGAAGAATCTTATTTTGTGGTTCCGTCTGATAAGAAAAATAAGCGCCAAATTGTGTTTAGCTTGGCTAGAAATATCCCTGTTGCTCAAACAGATGATTTGAAAGATAAAGATAAAGGAAGAATCCGAATTGACAAATATAGTCAACAATCTATCAAGATTATCCAGAATATAGGATACGATTTGAAGACTATGCAAGGTCTCAATCAAGGCAAGGGTAGACGAATACCATTATGTGGTGATCCGTTTTACCAGAAGACTCGTTATGGGTTGGGATATGATCCATCCTACATGTTTAATAATAATATACAAGAAAATTCTCTTCTAGCTCTTCACAATCATCGGATTTAGAAGAAATCCAATTTATCGAATCTGATATACCTCACCCCTCATATGTTAGAGGAGACTATTATGATGAATCTGAGCAAGTATTTTCAGCTTACATGGTTCAAATTGATGGTGAATCCGAGCCATTTGAGAATGATCCTTGGGCCTAACACAAATTGGCTCAGCGGGGCGTATCTCGATGATGTCCTCAACTTTCCATTGGATTCATCCATTTAATTATGGAATTGAATTGACCTTTTTCTTTTCTCGAAAGATATGTTGGTTCATTCATTCTTTCATCGATATTGACGTATACTCTCATGACATCTGTCTTCTTAATCCCCAGCTACCAAGGTTTGGTTAAGATGATTACTCACCTCCTCAAACAAATTTTTTTTTAATCTTCTATCTTATCAGTTGATTAATTGGATTTATTATTTATCATGTTCTCAAAACCTCTGGATAAATGTTAAATCTACTTGCTTTTCTTATCTATCATGTCCATTTGACCTCTGCATAGATATTAATATACTTTTCTTTGAGATCTTACATGCTGTCATGTCTATATTACCTCCGATAATATTGTATACTCTAAAACAGAAAATAAGATTTTATTATCTATCATGTCCATATTACCTCTGGATAGATATAAATCATTGAGTTTAAAAGACTTGTCATGTCCATATTACCTCTGATAAGTATTTTCTATCTCATACCTATCATTTAAATTCCAAATAAATGATAGGATCACAAAATAAATATTTCATTCATTTCTTGTGGAAACACTACAAAATGGATAAGATAAAAGATGACAAAGCGCTCTTTTAAGGTGGAGCAGAAACATCTTGAAGCAACTTCTGTAGTTCTTCTAGCCGCTTGTCACGAGAGCTCATAACTTTCTTGGTAGCTTCAGTACGTCGAGCTTCAGGGGTGCAAATACAAGAAAGTCCAGCGAAGGTGATTATCAGATTATCCTTGGCTTCATCAAGGGTTCTGATGGTTGATTCAGCCCCAAAGGCTTGTTCTTCTAAAATGGAGCTCTGAGTGAGGTGCAGATTTCGAGCATCGATCATCTTTTCCCTTTCAACCTTCAAGCGAGCTAACTCAGTCTCGACTTCGTAGATTTTATCATTTTTATTCTGAATATCTATGTTCAAAGCATCATAAGCTACTTTGTGACCATGCAGTACGGGTTTTATTCCAGCCAAAAAGGCTTTCCCTTTGGCAACCTTCAGACTATGTTCATGAAGAGCTTCATTATATGTGGTCTCCCGAGCAAGATAATCAGCCGTTAAGGCATCACATTCCTTCTGGATGAGACTTTCAACAGTCTCACTTGACAACTTGAGATATTCTCTGATCGGCTGTTCAAGGCCCTCCACAATTTTCTCCAATGATGCAGCTCTCTCAGCATCATTGAACATAGCAACGTTCTTAATGGTCAGAGCCATTGACGCATTCAAAATCTCATAACTGAGGCCCTTATTCAGGACTATTTTTATTAGGGTTGCCAGAGTTTTGTAAAAGGTTTCAGTATGAATCTCAACTAGGAGATTCATTTCTATGCTGGAGCTTGGTGTGGCAGCAATATCTAATAGATCTCTTCTTTGAAGATCGGAAGCAGATGTTGTTGGTACGACAGCAGGATGAGATGAAGTCGTTGCTGTTACTACTGTCATAGGCAATTGATCCCTAGGAGCTTCAGGGATTGTATCTCCAACACCTACAAATACCATTGGTGTAACAACAGGCTGAGATGGAGTTATTGTTGTTACTGCTGTCATAGCTAATTGCTTCCCAAGAGCTTCAGGAGCAATGTCTTCAATATTTGTTACTCCAGCCATTTCTGGAGTTCTGGTGGCGGTAATATTGGTGGATGTAGTGACAATTGCGGGAGCTGGTTCAGGTTCTGGTATTTGCTCATCAGAAACTGGTACTGGATCAGTAGCAACAGTAGAAGATGTTATTACAACTTCCCCAGTTTCGGTTGGTGACTCAAGTGTGCTTTCAGCATCTTCTTCAATTGTTTGCTCCGCAGGATTTTCTACTGCTTCAATTGTAGTGAAATTTTCTATAGCTTATTTTTTACTCAAATCTGGTTCTCCTCCAGCAGCTCCATCATCACCTACAGTGAGGTCTACTATAGTCTCTTCTTTGTGCGGGTCCTCAGCAGGAGAGGACATTTCAGGTTATGCCTGTTGTACCTCCAATGATGGAGGACATTCTTCTTGAGGTTCCATTTCGGGTTTTTGTACTCCCTCTTCATCAGCTTTTTCTTCTTCTAAAGAAGAAGTTTTCTCCTCAGATTCTTCATTTTCTTCATAAATATTTTCTTCTTGAGGAGGAGGAGCCACAGGTTTTGGTACAATGATGATATCTATAAAATGAACAAAATAAATTAATATACAAAATCATGATACATAATTCCGTATAGGTTTTGCATAATACCTGGAATATGTGCATTTTGTTCAAGATACGAATCATAATCGCCGTCCCAGTCATCATCATCGAAATCGAGAGCCGGCTCATCTGATGGAATACGGTCTCGATCAGCAGTGGATATAGCAGTAGCATCCCCTGTAACTTGTGCCTTGGTTGGCAAAGATAAATGGAGCGAGGAGCTAAGGCGTCCAGGGGACAAAAGTGTTACAGCTTTTGGTGCTACTACTGGTGGAGGGGCTGAAGATCCTTCTCCTGGATGGACTGGAGAAGAACCAATAAAATGATCATCTTCAACCAAGGTGTCATCTTCTGGAGTGAGGGCTCTTGGTTTGGAAGGCCCTTTATTGGTAGACTTCTTCTTCTTTTTCGGAGTTTTCTCTGGAAATGTGACGACTGCACTTTGTTTTCTTTTTCGGCCTTTTCCAATGATGATAGGTTCTGCAGCTGGTTCCCCAACTTCTTTAGGGATAACTTCCAGATAGGGATCTAGAATACCAGTATTATCGGGGATGTCTGCTGGTACCCTGACCGGCTCCTCAATATTTCCTTCTTTAGGCCACCTCAGACTACCTCTCATATTGTAGCCGTAGGTGAAAGAACGAATTGAAGCATAAAAGTGAGCATACGTATGAAGTATACGTAGCTCTGTAGTACTAGTGGCGGTTGAGATTCTAAATTTAGTACCAGTCCGAGCAGTACTAAAATATCTCCAACCCCTAGCACCGTCAAGTAGTTTCCCATAGTGACGAAAACTAGTAGAAGGGTTACCAACATGAAGTTGGTCGTACCCAAATTGGCGAGCGAACCTACTGGGTAGATATGGTTCAAACACTCAATTATCTTCATTTCTGTACATCAAGTGAGAGGGTCTGATGCACTGAAGCCATCTAAAGACTGATGGTGGCAATACAACTCTTCCTTCGACTTCATTTTCAAACTGAATGCCGAAGCAATCTGCTGGAACTTGCGGCCAGGTATAGAAAAAGTTCCAACCGTAAGAATAGTTCAGAACTGCCCGGGTATTCGCCACAGTCGTAGCAGTCCTTGTAGCTTTGCTAAATTTTTGGAGGAAGACCTCCTCATTATCTTCCGGGCCTGGTGGCAACAGATTGCAGTTGTGGTGCAACAACCAGCCCATCAAATAAGTATAGGGCATTTCTACCCTGGGGAAAACGTTCCGATGAGGAGCATTGTTGATTAACTCCTCACCGAAAGTCCTTAACCCTGCATTTACTCGGCACACCATGGCCGATAGCAGATTAATTCTGACTTTAAAAACCAAGCGTACTGCTGGCCATAGTACGCTACGGTGGATTCTGTCAACAGTACCAATACCCGGCACAACCCATCTTCTCAGCCATAAAGAAAGAAAGCCTGCCAACAAAGCTCTCCTAGAGATTTTCTGACTATCGTATCTAAGGAAGCTTAAGGCTTCAGTTCCGGCAGGGAATTCTCCGGTCTTTGTAGACAGATATTTATTCGGAAATTTGTAGGCAATCATCATATCCCGAATTTTATTAGAGGGAATTGTCGAATCTATATTGATTACCGGAGCATTGTTTTCCTGAAATCTTTCTTTGTCTTCCTTGGATATCTTATCCTTATGGAAGAAGAGATAAGTCGTCCACTTGTTGATGTACGCCAAATGAGATGTACTTTCATGCATTGTAGTACAAATCATGTAGTGACACATCAATTCTTCATATACCTCAATCAACTGAGGGTTACCTTCTCTAATTTCAGCAAGTTCCCTGTTGGAGGGAACATATTCTTCATATGTGGCTTCCCTCATTGGCAGCTTCGAGATAAAATGCATCTCATGAAGAGCAAGCCCATTTCGCCTTTCGGGGTTACAAAAGTTCCAGTTGAACTTATGTATATCTCCATTAAATCCATGAATAAGTTTTCGTTCAGGGGAATACCCTGACTAGTAGAAGCTACCGCTTCATACAAGCCAATGTCTTTCAGCTCTGTCTCGAAGTTCTTCATCATCCAAATACTTATCTGGATCCAGTTCTGGTTGAATGGAGTCAACCATCCCGGTAGCCTGGGGTTTGTTTGGGGATATAATACAGCAGCCCTCATAAATTTGTTGACGAACATTTGGGTCAGTACTGGTTATATTAAACCCGAATCTTCACTAGGATTAGATCCTGGCATGAGGCCAAAAATAGAAGTGACACCGCCATTGGGAACACTAGCAAAATACCCCATATCATTGGTATGCTCCCTCTTGAAAACAATTCTACCCGGTCTTCCATGACTGCTGGGAGTCAAATTCCACAGCATTTGTCGAGGGTGGGTAGCATGGACGAATGCTGACAAAAGATAATCTCTGTCCATATCCGGAAGATACATTGCTCTATCTCCAAATTTGAATACCCAAGACTCCTTCTTAGGGTGTGTCTGGGACTTACAGTCAATTGCATCCCCAAACAAGAAGGCTGGTTTTGTAAATTGTTGTCCATCTAGTGAAGTTAATAATTCTCCATTTATCATGGATAGCAACATCCTATCCCCTTGAGCTGCTATCAATTGTGCCCTCTCTATAGGGTAATCGGGGTTTGATTGAGGAAATGCTACGTGAGACAGATTCTCCAGATAATTCGAACCCACCATGCCAACTGACGAGCCAAAGACTTCTGCGAGAGGGTGAATTTGCAAGTCCACTGCAAAGAGAAAAAAAGAAATCAAGTTAGAGAAAATCTAATTTGATGTCATTCATGCAGATAAGTTGGTCTGAATTTTACATATAGAAGGTAAAAAGTTTTCTAAATGTAAAAAAAAAGGCTTTTTGTTTTTACACAAAGTATTTTTTTTATTTTTTGGGGAGATTTACGCTGGCACATTAGATGTGGGCATATTTTAAATTTTACGCTGGCACATTTATGGGCGTATTTCAGCTTTACGCTGACACATCAGATGTGGGCAGATTTCAAATTTTATGCTGGCACATTTGTGAGCATATTTTACGCTAACACGTATAAACGTGGGCATATTTTTGAACTCCACGCTGACACGTATAACGTGGGCGTATTTTGATTATCTCAGTTTCTACGCTAACACGTATAACGTGGGCGTGAAACAAAAAGATCTTTGGTCTTTTTCTTCTCTGATGAGGTTCTACGGCCATAAGGGAGTGCTTTACCCCTCATGGGAGGAGCCACGGCGGGATGACTTTGATGAGATGCGGCTGATGACCGGACAGGGGTTTCTGCGCGGTCGATCGAGGAAGAATCGACGGCGGCCTTCTTGCCTTTGCTGCTGCCGGCGGCGGACTTCTTGGGGGCCATCGAATGGAATGCAAGAGGAAGAAGAGAGTTCGAGAAGGATCGGGATTATGAGAGCAAGGAAACAAAGTAAAGTTCTCTCTCTCCCCGAAGAACCCTATTTATAGGGAATTTTCAAATCGGTTCAAATTCCGGATTTTACGCCGACTGTTGAATATCCCCACTTTTACGCGGATGACTGTTGCGTATCCCGAATTTTACGCTGACTGGTCAAATCCTGACTTTTACGCTTTTGTTCAAAGTGTTTCAAATTTTGAAGATATTTGAAAACTTTGAAGGGGGTCTTGTAGGAGCGTAAAAAGTGCTTCATAGAATGAGTCAAAGAAATGAAGCATTTCATTCAAAATGTTCCACTTTACGCCTAAGACAGGCTAATCACTTTATGCCAGGGTCAAGCCAATGGTTTTACGCCTAAGACAGGCTAACCACTTTTACGCTGGAAAAACTGTCAAGTCTTGCATTTAATGCAAAGTCTGACATGAAGATTTAATGATGGCATATATCACAGAATTCGAAGGGATTTCTTTTACACAGAGACCAATGTTGTCGTTTAGTATATGGACTGAGCTATTTTATGCTCACAGTATGGCTTCTTTTACGCACGGAGACTATACGAGTTTTTACGCTCAAAAGTTGACGTGTGCATAAAGTTTATTTGGGCCAGTTTTACGCTCAAGGTTATTTAACAACCACTTTACGCGGGAAGTCCATGTCAGGGCTATTTTACGCCTAGTCTATTACATTACGCTCAGAATATATTGGGGTTGTTTTTATACCCTATTCTTACTCACCAATTCGGAACGTGGTTTGCCTACATGGCTTTCATGCCACACATCTCGAAGAACGTGTGTACGTACATCCTATTCTTACTGAAATGATAGGACACGTGTCAACATATACAGAGGATGGCTTTGGTCATGGGTGGCAGTTGTTAGCGTAAAGACGGAACTTTTGCTGAGTTTTTACCCACAAGAGCCCAAGTCTATAAATAGACTTATTTTTCTCATATAACACACAGAGACAGGAGGAGAGAAAACAGAGAGATTAGAACTCAGAGATTTTGATTCTCCAGAGCATTCTTCTTCAACCTTTCTTTCAGAACAGAGTGAAGCAAAGCAGGAAAGCATTCGGCCTCGCCATCAGTGCCCAAGTACGTCGATACCTTTCTGGTGACTTAGTTCTTCCGGCTGTTCATCTTCTAGCAGTGATCTTCATCATCATCTTATGGTCCAAGGAACAAAGTGATCGCTTTCAGATCAGACTTCCATAGCAATACTTCCCAGAACAATTCATACTTCTTGTAATTTTTCTCGTTTTATTTTCAAAAGCCAATTTTCTGGCATTTTGTTAAGTGAAACAATACATACATTGTATATTTTATACTAGCATTCATACATAACCATATGTGCATTTATTCCTTTCATACATACATTGCATACTTGCATATGGATACTTGCATTCTTGCATACATACAAACATATATGAATAACTTACATACATTTAAAGAGGGAAAATGGAGGGACTAAAAAATTGGGACTGTGACAGCAACAACAATCTCAGTTTCATACAATCATACATAGATCAATTCACATCCAAAAATCCAATTCTCAGGTTTCTTATTACAGTTCAATTCAAACCCCCAAATTTTAGTTTTATATACAAACTCAAGTTTTTCCATTTTCATTTAATTCTCAGTTTTACATTACATCCTAAATTTATATTTCAAGTAACCTAACATTCTCAGCTATCATACATGCATTCAATCTCAGATTTCAAACTAAGTTCTCAGTTCTCAGGTTCATAGTGTAATACCTAGTTCACAGGTTCATAGTCAATTTTCAGGTATATGCATTTAAGACTCAGGTTTCAACATATATTAGTTCCCAGTTAACTTAACCATTTCATTCTCAATTTCAGTTTTAGATATCATTATTCATCCACAGTCTTTTACAAGTTAACAGTTATTATATCAAGAATCTTAGTTTAACATACATGGACAGATGAAGGTTTAATTCAATCTCAGGTTTTTGCAAACCCAAGTCCAATTATTAGTATCAATCATTAAAAATCAGTTTTTTATTTCATGAAGTGTCGGTAACTAACAGTATCGAAAACATATCCTTAGGTTTGTATTCGAAACTCAGGTTATATATCAACTGTTAACATATTCAAATCCTAACAACTAAACCAATGTAACAATAAATCAAAATCTCATTCGAAAAACCAAAGATTGGGTTTGAACCAAAAACCCAAATCTATGTTTATGATTCAAACATAAATTCGAAATATCAGCATCAGTAAAAACAGTAACAGTGACATGAAGAAATGCCAAATCGAAAACTAAATCTCAATTAAAACCCAAATTCGGGGTGATCAAAGTGTTCCTCATATATGTACGTGTCATGGGGGTATTTGTGTCCAAGCAAGTGGACACAAAGTGTCCCAAACAATCCAAAACAATGTATCAGTCCACAGTTTCACATAGGGCTCGTGCGGCATGTTCGAGCTTGATTTGGCTCAGCACAGCGCACGAGAAGCCATGTGCACGTGTCTAGAGTTAGTGTAGACATAGGGCTAGGGCTTCGAGTTCCTGTACGAACCCTAAGATGTGTCATTGTTTGCCATAAAAAAATTAAAGAAAGGTATTACAGGAACAATGAAATTGATTACAAACTCGCTTGTACAAAGAAAAGCCTAGAAAGAAATCAAAGGAAACAATCTAAGTACAATTGTTTAGTTTTGAATCTAGGGGGTGACGGTAGAGGCTTGGGAAAGTGCTATCAGCTCTGCCTTACTCCTTGGACTATCTGACGCAGTCCTTAGCTCTTGAAGAAATTGCTTTTCGAAGGTTGCCAGCCTTTTTGCAGGGGTATGGCACCCTGATGTTTATAGTAGTATGTATGTTAAGCCGCATAGAGGGCCTATGGCTAGCACGTGAAGACCCGCTCTTTGGCTGCCATCTGTCGATTTGTTGGGATTTTGTTACAGCAAATTTGGGTAGTTAAGACTTGGTCAGCCTGCCACGTGTCCTATCGCAGGAATCATTTTGAGATGCCTGAGTCGCTCAGTTTTCGACCATGTGGTGCCGCATGAGACTCATACGGCTAAGTCGTAAACTTCTTTTGCCCACATATAGCTTAAGGATTTAAGCCGCATAGTTTCTGTATCTTGGCAGCATAAAGCTCATACGGCTTGGGTCACAGTCACCCTTGGTCGCTTGATGTTCGGAGACTTTGGGGCCGCATATGTTTGATCCGCATAAGGTTCATGCGGCTTAGGTGACACTCCTTTTGGCCGTATGAAAGTGTATGGACCCTTCTTCTTGGTGACGTACCATGTCTTATCTTTTTGTCAAAGTGTCAGAGCTGTCATTTTTGTCAGTTGTGACAGAACCTGTCAGCTTTATCAGACGAACTGATCCTCTTGGTTGCATATCTTTCTTCTGTAGCTGGTTGTCGACGGGTCGCATAAGGCAGTGAATCTGTCATACGGATTCCCTTTATGTTGACCAGTTTGGCCTAAAGTACGTATGCGACAAATTATGATCCGCGTGAACCCTATATTTTCCATGCTTCTTCAAGAACCCCTTCAAAGTTTTCAAATTATAAATTTAGAATACTTTGAATAAGAAGCATGGAAATATGTCAAGCCGCAGGGAGTCTTAAAGTTGCAGGGATTTTTTGAGCCGCAGAGAAATCTTGAGCCGCAGGGAAATCTTGAGCCGCAGGAAAATCTTGAGCCGCAGAGGGACTTCGAGCCGCAGAGAGACCCCATCATCCTGCCAGCTGTCACTGCTGTATTTAATTTTCTTGATTCAATTTTGGATTTGGGTTCTCTTTTCGAGATAAAATCGACTGTTACGAGGAATTAAATCCCCAAACGTCAAATTATCTTTAATGATCTCGAGAATCGAAGCAGCATTTTTTTAGAAACTCTAGGGGTTTATTTGAAGAGAAATTTTTCTCTTTTGTCTTCTTCTCTTTTGTCTTTGTCTTCCTGTCTCAATGGCTCCAAAAGCTTCCAAGTCGACTGGTGCTACGGCCAAAGGAAAAGGACTTGCTTCTCCGTCGAGAGCGGCGGGCTCTCCTCCCATTCATTCCGACGTGGACCCCCTATCCTAGGTAAGAACAGTGGGAAGACGATGGCCATCGTATGTTTTATGCGCGGGCCTGTGCTATATTATTTTATGTTCTTTAAGCTTGGTCGATGCGTGCCCTATCTCAGTTGGACCACATGTGTTCTGTATGATAGGGCCGTATGGGCTGAGTCGTATAAGCGCTGCACATTCGAACCTGAATCGCATAAGTGACCCAGGACTGATCTGCATGAATACTACATAACTGTGCCGCATAAGTGTCTCCTTATTGAGCCGCATGGGTGTCTCATGTTTTGAGCCGCAGGAGCACTTCGTAAGTAAGCCACACAAATACATCATTACTGAGCTGTATGAACACTGCGTGACTGATCCTCATAAGTGTCTTATGAGAGCCTCATGACTGAGCCGCATGAGCACTTTTTGATTGAGCGGCCTAAGTGTCTCCCGACTGTGCCGCGTGTCACGGCCCGCACCCTAGAGTAAGGGCACGAGACGTGGGTACGTCCAGCCTACGCCGCAGTGTTGGCGGTAGAACGTTGTCCTAGGTTAATGCATCCAACAGTATAAGGCTAAACAGTTTATACTCCCCGAATGGGGGTGACATAGCAGAATGTAAACTCAATCACAACTAAGGAAGAAGAAGTACGATATGATATAAAACTCAAAATGAAATACAGAAGATCAGAAGAGTCTAAGTGTCTAAGATAACAAATCAGCAAACATCCAGAAATACTAAGTCTCAACTACAGAATATGAAAGAAAATATACAATCCCTGATCTCAAATGACAGGAATAGTAAAACCTAGACTAGGGAGCCTCAGTCTCTATAGCTAATGGATCCGGCTGGAAATCCGGATCACTGGTGTCATCTAGAGCTGTCCCGTAGAAGGTATCCACACAGGCCTCCTCCTCGTCCTCTGTAATATTTTCAACAAGTCCAGTCACGACAGGAACGAGCATAATACATCTCAACAGATCATAGCAGGTTAGAAATATAAGCATACAGTAGAGTAAGATACAGGAAACTGAAAGAAAGTACAGAATGTAAACAGAGAAAGAACTGTAATAGAAATATGTACTATAAATAGAGAACTAACAGTGGCTAGTGAGTCAGAGTACAATATAGACATATGAATGGCATAGGAGATTCTGGGAACTATACTATGGAGTGATTCTGGGAACTACACTACTTAGATATTATTCACATGTCTACTTCTACTCCTCCGTACCCCAATCAATACACAAAGATCCAGCCAGGTTATGTTACGATCCATGCAATGGCCCACAAGGGGTGATACATGGTAGGCCCAAAAATAGGTGATTCTAGGAATGCCCATAAATGGGTGATTCAAGGAAGACTCTGTGATCATGAGAGTACATGTCACAAGTGATTCAATAAACTATGAAGCATAGTGATACAAAATATAAGTGAAACGCACAAAACATGTAGTATCCGATGCTCCCTGAGGGGATAACATCTCAAGAAATGATCCATATAGTACTAATCCGTGTTACCAACGTGACAGCATCAAGTAAAGTAATCTAAAGCAGGAAAATAATTCTAACATGATATGAAATGATTAGAGAATGTACTCGCCTGATGTCTGAATGTCCAAGGTAAATTTACTGTCCGAGGAGAGGTGTCTGGCTCCTAATCAGAACAGCACAAGTCACAACATATCTAAAATGATAACAAGATGCAATTCAATGCATTCTATATGAATCTAGGTAAATCTAGACCAAAGTCAACTCTTGGTCAACTCTGGTCAACTCTAAAAGTCAAACTAGGTCAACTATGGTCAAACTAGGTCTAACAAGTCTAAATTAGGTCAAACAAGTTATTCTAGGTCTAAACAAGCCCACAAGACCATATAAGCCTAAACCAAGCCTATCTAGTCTATATTAGTCTAATCAAGGCTAAACTAGCCTATACTAGTCTACCAAGCAACATCACTAAGCCTCAAGCAATCCACATTGCACATACCATATATATACATACACTCATGGATACATACATACACATATACTCTATATATACACATTCATGTTTATATTGCATTCTAGCATTCCATCATGCATTCAAGTCATTCATATATGCCTATACATACATACATACATGCATAAATACATAGATGCATATTTACATACTATTCACAAGTATCTATATAGATACATACATATACTACATATATAGATATACATATATTACAAATATACATGCATATATATACATAGGTATATTGAGATGTAGAGAGGGATAGAAAGAGGGTGAAAAGAGTGTCAAAGTGTGGAAGTGTGAGTGTGTGTATGCATAGCAATGTGAGTGAGGGTTAGTGAACAGTGTGACAGATGTCTGTAGGTGTGATTTACATGTAGGGTGTGAATCCAAGTGAGTAGGGCTGTGTGTGTGATAGCAAGTGAAGGAAAACAGTGAATGGAAAAACTGAAAATCAGTGAACCCACATTCAAACCCATTTTTGAAATTAATACTCAACCAATCCACCCCAAAATTGACATATAGCTAGAAAACATGTAGGTACATCATACTAAGGTCTTAAACATACAAATTAGAGCTTCTAACTATGTTAATTTGGTTGCCAAAGTTCTATTTCAGAAACTAGAAAATACTGAATAAATCATAGTATCCGAATTTAGGGTAAATGGAAATTGATGGGTTAAATCCTGCTAAGATGTAAATTTAATGGTTGGTAAACCTTAATACACTTGCGCACGTGTCATACAAGTCACCTTGTGTCCACCATAGCCAGATACGGCGTGTCCATATCACAGAAAACCAAAAATAGGGTAACTGATACTGCACAGCAGTGCAGCCTCGTGCACGCGTGCACACGCCCCTAGCTCTCGACACAGTGCAAACCAATTCTCGTGCTCGTGCATAGGGGTACGCCTAGGGTAGGGCTAGGGACCTAGCATCCTGAATCGTACCCACGTGTCGTCGTGTCCGACTTATTAAGCCGTATCAGAACTCGAAATCCAAACGTGCGCGTGTAGTACAAAATCAGTGCACGAGCTCATGCTCGCTCGACACGACACGGGGACACATAAGACTTGGGGAGGGCCTTGTCAGATACTGCCCCCACCTATGTGTCAAGTGGTTCATGTCGAGTCACCGTGTCCAAGGAGAAATTTACCCCGAGTAGTAGGGGAGCTCGTGCGATTTCAGAACAACGTGTTCGTGTCCAGATCCCGACACGACACGACACTAAACTAAGGTTAGTCAACCAGATTTCGATAAGCAACCACAAAACCTAATTTTCTATTCAATAGTTTTCCTAAAAACAGATCGAAATCCCCTTTGGGGCATTTCATCGAACACCTAGGTATCCAGTCGAATACATGTCCGATACGGACACAAAATGAATCCACCTTGACACGAAACCAATTCCTATAGCTAGGGGACTCCTAGGGCTTTCCAAATATGCAAAGAAATCAGGGAAACTACAGGTTTAGGGATCATTTACCTATTAATGAGCTTTTCAAGAAAAATCCCTTTCTAGAACTTTTTTCTTTGATAGCAAACTCCACCAAATTGCTCTTCCACTGAAATTTCCTTCCATGGATAGAAAGTATAGATGAATTAGAACCTAATGCAACTTGTTTGGTTTAAAAAGGAATTAAAATAGATTTTCTAGGAATTATTGAAGTTGGGGATTTACCTCCTTTTCCAAATGTGAATTTTCTAAAGGAGGCTAACCTAATGGAAGAGACTACTTATAGGGGGAATCCCTAGGTGGGTTGGCCGGCCATAGGTAGTTATGGTTAGGGTTTCATAGTGTTGGGCTTTGGGCTCCTATGGGCCAAGTTAGTTAATCATGACTTGTAAAGTCATAAGCCATGGATTAATTCCTAAGTCACAACCATGCACCAATTCTAACTTGAATCTAAAAGACCAAACATGGGTTAAATTAAGTTAGGCTAGGGTCACATGATCTACCCAAGTCACTATAACTAGGGTTAGCTTCTAGGGTAGGCTCCAAAGTCAATACTAGTCAAAGTCTAGAATATCACTCAAATAAATTATACTAAAAATCACATAAATTCTAATAAATCTCAATAATTCACAATAATTCCAAATAAATCCCAAAAATTCAAAAATGACCAAAATACCCTCAAGCTAGAAATAATAAATTAATTATCCTAGTGACATGGTTAGGCTCTAGGTCAAACAGTCTCTAGGGTTTCACTAGCAGCACATCAAAATCACAAGTCTTGACTTAGAGCTGTTTTTAAATAGTAAAATGATTAAAAATTACCAAAAATCATAATATGAAATAAATATCAATAAATAATAATATAATTACAAAATTTCAAATTTACCCTCATTTGGAAAACTGGGTGTTATACCGCATGAGCACTGTATGACCTAGCCGCATGCGTCTCATGTTTTTTTAAGCCGCCATGCCGCATAGTTTCTATTTTGGTTAGGTCACATGGCTGAAGGGATGAACTTCTTCTAACTTTTACTTCTTCTCTGTCTTTTGCAGTAAACTTGCCCATAGCTCCATCGGGGGAGCTCCTGATAGGATATGTCCAATCTGCGTTGGGTGTGAGATTTGACCAGATAGTCGAACACGTGTCAACTCAGATTACCCGCAATCAACCTTAGGCCAGGTTAAGGGAGATCAAGAACCAATCATTTTCTTACTTACTCAGTATGATGAATTCTGGGAAGCTAAGGGAAATTCATATGAAGCCCGCATTTTTGTTCGAAGACGCTATAGTTGTCTCGAACCCCCGCAAGCTGGAGCTATTTGAGAACTGTGATTTTCTTTCCAACGGACTATCAATTCATCTTTCTCAGATGGAATGCCACTTTTTTCTGTCAAGTTTAAATATGGTGCCTATCGAGAGACGAATGGTGGACCCCATAACTCAGGATCGGCAAGCAATCTTCGTTGGCAATATTCATTATAATAGACGAGTGCGGTCAGCGGTCGCGACCAGGGAGTCGGTCAGTTGTTCTATCATCGGGCTAACCCCTGGTAGTTTCATAAATAACCTGAGGCCCAATAATCGATTCTTTGAGGCCGACACTTTCCTGAACCAGATTGCCCGTAAAGGATCGTATCCTATGGGTAGACTGTCGCTGCAGAATTGGATGTATCGTTCCCCTCCATGGGTCAACTTGACGCTCTGGATTCTGTCGACTTATGGAGATACTTTACAGCAGCTCGGCCTCTACTATGCCATAAGGGGCACTTGTTATGGCCTTCCTATGAACGCAAAGCTGTTCATAGCACTGCTCGAGATGTATAATCGTCGTACGGGGACCTTTTATACACCTACTGGGGAGATGGGGCTCGCCCTTCAAGAGATGTATGATGTCTCCAAGTTGCCCTGGGGAGATGAAGTTTATGAAGAGTATACTCCCACAAATGACGAGTTTGAGGAATTAGAGCGACGGTTTCCCAGGTTTCTGGCCATTTACCGGGAGGTGTTATGTCATCATAGCACTTGTCAACAAATATCAAAGAAGAAGGATAAAAGTTCTGAGGGGACCCTTCCTCACACCAAGGCCTCGGTCAGTTACTTGTTCGACCTTGGCACATCGGGCCGGGTTGTCCCTTGGAGCACTCAAACTCATACAGGAGTAGATGTTCAGGTAAAATGTGCCAAGAGGACCAAAGCTTCTGCAGATAGATTAGGAAGCCAGTCCGACACATTCAGCTACTTCTATTACGATACCCAACATTGGCTGGATTTCTGATAGCATGGCTGAGGATCTGTGTGGTCTCGAGGGGTGCTGGTTCAATTGAGAGAATCAGCCGCAACCTAACCCTCCCTGCTGTCAAGTTTGTTTTCGGAGGCAGGCTAGCTCTACTCCCAGCTATGGTGTGCAGCATCCATCGGGGTCTTCGTAACTTTACAGCCAGAACCATAGCTCGTGACGTTATAAAGGATTTCAACCGAATTGAGCTACCCAACCACTACCTTATGGGGTGGCTGCTAATGCACTGTACCTCTCTGATGCGGCCTGGTCCTGAGGGGAGTGCGACGATCAGTATCATGATATGCCTTGGACCTGTTTGACCATGTTCAAATGTCGTGTTGCACTCGCGCGGGTGGACAGCTACTCCTTCTTTGTGTCGGTCCCGCCTTTTACTGATGAAGAAATGAGGCATCTTTATTTTGATGGCAGTGTCACGTCCCAGATTCTATACGAGAAGATTTTTTACTGGTTGCAGAATATTTGTCCTGCACATCTAGTGTACCGCAACCATAACGTTGCCTTCTTGGAACCTTACTTGTCCAGCCGGTACTCTAGACAATTCGGGTACTGCCAGTTGTTTTTGGACAACCCGAGTCCCTGCTTGGGTTATGAGGGCGGCGTCCTAGATGGTATCCGGGCCTTGCATTACTATAGTGTTGTCCGCACTCAAACCATCTTCTCTCTTTCTGATACCGGGGGCTTGGTGCACATCTCGTACATGGTAGCACTCCATCACGTCTCTGTGAATGGTCCTCCCCATGACTTCGATGCGAGTACCAGTTTTATAACCGGTACTAAGCTGGCAGAAAAGCACGAGGAGTCCAAAAAGAGGAATATGGCAGGGAAGGCGAAGTCCGTTGAAATCTCTGACTCCGATTTTACTGATACGGAAGAGCAGGATGAATATAACGATATATTGCCCCTTGTAACTATTCCGGTGACGTGCTTGCCTTCTCCTTTGTCGAGTCCTTCGCCTAAGCGAAGTAAGCACGAACCTTCCATTGCTAATAGGCCTCGTTCTCAAAAACGGGTTGCGATGCCAACCACCCTGTTATTTTTGGGACTTTATCTTATTGTTTCTTCTTTTTTCCTTTATGCAGTCTTTGGAGGACCTAAACTCTCCAGAGCCCGATGCTGCCTTCGAGACTCCTCTAGTTACGGGCACCCTGGTCGAAGAAGGTGCGAGTCTTATAGAATCGAATATCAAGGCTGCAGGGTCTCAGTTGGTCGCAACCGACCCAGCTTCACCTTCTTTTGGATTAACCGGGGCTGGAGTGACAGATGTAGGTGATTCGGATATTGCTGTAGAGGAGGATATGGTGGCAGTGGGAGGAATCATGACTGTCCAGTGCGAGTCGTGGTCTCTACCGTCCTCTCCTAGTAAGCTATGTTATATTCTTACCAACAAGGAGGTTCATTCGCTCTTTCTTTATATCCTTCGAGTCAAGCTGATGGTTGGTTGTTCCAGACCTATAGGACCTGCCTCTCCACTAACGACGGTGGTTATGACCGCGGAGGAGGAGATAGTGGACGACGTCTGGGCGGACCTCTTGCTGAAGAGAAGAAATGGACCTCTCCTCCTTCAAATCGAAAAGAACCCTGCTGAGCCGAGTTCAGAGCCGCTTATACCAGAAGTACCAATGGTAGAGGCGGTGGTTCCTATACCAGCATCGGTGGATGTAAGGTTGATTGAAGCTGCCTCTTCCTCGGAGACTGAACTCTCCACTCTACCTAGTCTTCGGCTTCTTTGGGCTGCAGAAGAGGAGATCGTTGCTGTGCGGGAGTCTTGTCGCTCGGAGTTTGTTTTCCTACTGACAGGGTCGTCAAGCTCCGCCATGCCTTCTTCTCACACATCTTCAGGTTCCTTGGCTGATATTCCTTCGACGCAGTTATCTTTGGAAAATCTAGACGAATCATCGAGGGATATAGTTGAGAGCTTCTACCGTCATCTAAAACGAGGGGTTGAAGCTACTTCAATGAGAGGGACTTCATTTACCGTGGCCCGTCACTGCGCCCAAGGCCAGATTGAACTGCTGAAGGTGCTTCCGGGTGGAGAAGGGGTGGCCATCCTTCTGGAGCACAAGCTGACAGAGGCTAATCAGTGCCTAATCTAGCTACAGAAATTGTGGCAAGTTGATATATCTGCTACGGTGGAGCAGGAGCGTGCTCTTCTTATAAAAGCAGTAGAAAAGGTGAAGGCTGTTCAAGATACGATCAAGCCCACTTTGGAAAAAGATCTTTTGAAGTTGTCCCTTAAATATGACAAGCTGAGCCGAGAGGGAGAGATTTACTTGACGCACAAGGAGACCACCGCTCGTGCTATGACCGAAACTAATGAGCAGCTCCTCCAGCTCCAAGCCAGGCTGATATCTCTGGGGACTGAGCTCCAAGCCACTCGTCAGGAGAGAGAAAAGATCTGTAAGGAGACTGATGAGGTCATACGAACCTCTGTCGCTCTAGATGGTGCACTGAAGAAATAAGTGGTAGACTGGCAGGCTCATACACATCTTGAGGATGCTGAAAAGCTATCCCAGGAAGATGAACGCCGAGCCAGACTGAAAATTGAGTGCGCAGCTGGAAGATGTTCTCATCAAGCTATGTGTTACTGATGAGTAGTGGACTTTCCTTCTCCTTTTTTTTTAGTTTTGTGAATGTAAAGACTATCCCCTAGGGGAGACTTTTTGTGGACCTATTGCCCTTTTGTGCATTTGGAAATGCGAGCAAATAGATTTGAGTGATATTTTGTGGACCTACTACTCTTTGGTGCATCGATGGTGCGAGTAATAGATTAGGATAACTTTTATGGACTTATTACCCTTTTTGTGTACTGGCGATACGAGTACTAGTAATAAGTGGGGAGAAGACCAACATATTTACTCAGAGGTAATGAGTACGTGCTAAATATGGGTCTGAAGTAGAGCCTCCCTACTCAGAGGTAATGAGGACGTGGTAGGAGTAGGCCTAATAGGGATACACAGAACCACTCAGAGGTGCTATTAACATGGAAGTTCTTTGTATTGGGTGGTTTGTTTGTGATGGACGGAAAAACAACTCAGAGGTAATATGGACGTGGTTGTTTTTCCTGTTGGGGAATTTTCTGGACCTATTACCCTTTTTGTGCACCGACGGTGCGAGTAATAGATTAGAATAAGTTTTATGGACCTATTACCCTTCTGCGCACCGGTGGTGCGGGTAATAGATTTTGAAGCAAAACCCAACAGAGGTAATATGGATGTGATATATGGTAGTTGAAACATCAAAGCGAAAGTTCAGAGGTATCAATATACATGACTTGTCACCCGTAGAGATGCAATACGAGTCCCCTCGGAGGGGAAGAATAGAGTGTAAGTTCAGAGGTACCTGATGTACATAATTCGACACTCTAGGTAGTATTTATTATTTTATTTTTCTAATCGGCAACCTCTTCTGTCCACGGGGACATTATTAGGAGAGGGACTATCCGTCTGTGCCACCAGGTATTTGGAGACTTATACGTCCTCTTCGGCTACCCCCTGCCATCCCAAAGGTTGGGATGCCATCTTGGGCAACTTAACTACCAAGATTTGGACTTGTGATATTAGCTTACCTGAGTATGTCGGATCGGCACTTAGTTGCCGACTCGTCTTGGGAAGATGGGTGACAATTGGCTCGGCAAGGGACTTTGTGTCTTCCGATTGCCTTTGAATGGATTTTGGCAATCGGATCACCAAAAGCCCTATGACGGGCTGTGTTTCTTGACTTTGGGAGCCGGATGACCATAGGTTCCGACTGTGCAGCTTGGATGAGAGAACCGGGCACCTCTTTATACAAAGTTGCGACAAGGGGTGCGGCTTTGCCTAGTTTACGGATCTGGAGATGAATTATCAAGGGTTCCTCTGGCCCTGTGATGGTCTCCAATTTATCAGTGATGTACTTCTTGGATTCTTCATATAGTCACGCCTCCGAAGAATAATAAGACTCAACCCCTTTAAAGGGATCGATGTTGGCGAATTCAGTCTTCACGAAGCCGTGCTTACTAATATACTTGAAGCACTGGTGGAGGGTGGATGGTACGATCATATAGTCATGTATCCACGAATGCCCCAAGAGGATGTTGTAGGGCGTGTCTACTTCTATGACGTAGCAGGTAACCTATGTCTTCAGGTCACCAATCTGACGTTTCAACCGGATCTTCCCAAGGGGATAGCTCCTTCCCGAGTTAAAACCGCTAATGGTAGTGTTGGTCACCGCTAGCCGATGCATAGGGATGCCAAGAAGTTGGAGCAAGCTTTTCGGGATAATGCCTACTGACGAGCCAGGGTCGATATGCATCCGATCTACCTTGATATCGCCTATGTATCCAGTGTAGTACAAGGGACGATCATGCAAGTTGGACTTGATCAACATGTCCTGTGGAGTAAATATGATGTTGGACATTGCATCTGTGTCATCGTAAACATGTAGATCTGTTGGCGGGTCTTCCTCTGGAGGTTTGACCTGAGCTAAGTAGGCGTCAGCATTTTGGAGTGCTTCGCTTAATGCAGCATGAAGATCCTTAGGGCGCCTTAGGAGCTCGTATAACAACAACTTTGCTGGCTTATTAGCCAATTGTGCTAATATGTCAAAGTTGTAAGGTCTCTCCAGTCCTGAGGTACATCATTATGGAGTGGCCTGTCGAAGCGGGTTTCCTTTGGCTTGGATTTATCTGCCAGTGGAGGCTGAGATGGCCTTGGAACATCAGAGGGAGGCAACGTTGCCGGCTGAGGATATTCGACTGAACTATCCCATGCAGGCTGGACTTGTGCTCCAAATCGGGTAACAACGGTCGCAGCTTTCTCAGCCTCGGCTGAAATTGTGTGGCAGGATCTAGACTTCCTGCCATTTTTCTTGTTTGTAGGAGATGACACCTCCCGGGTAACTTCGAGCACTAAGTCTGGATGCACCCACATGATCTCTCCTCATGATGTGGTGAGAGGTACCAATCCAGATGTCTAGCTCCGGACGGGTGGAAGATTAATAACCTCCATCGAAGATAGGTTTGACATGACTATCTTCAAATGAGTAATTCACCTTGGGCCACTGATCTTTCGCCTATTTTTGTTCGGACTTCTGGGTCGCATCAGCGACCATGAGCTGTTTGGCCTTATTATCCCGGTTGGAGGTGACGCCACTGTTGTTATTGCTGGAGGTGGAACCAGGACGTCTGCCCTTATCCTCTCCGTCCGGGATGTGTAATCCCAATTGGCGAGACTTCTTTAATTTTGCCTCTGTATTGGTAGAACTTATGATGAAGGTCATCCAATCCCTGAACTGAACGTTACCCATCCAGAGGCTAATTGTGGAGAGCAACTTCTTCTGGCAGATTTCAATCAAGGAGCTCTCGGGATTGCCTTGGGGCAACCTCATTGCGGTTTGGCAGAACCGCTCGATATAGTTCCTTGTTAACTCCCTCTCTCCCTGAACGACGTCCATGAGAGATGACATCGTTACATCATGCCCCACTTCGTAGAATCTTTCCAGGAACATGTGTTTGAAGCCGTCAAAAGAATGGATGCAGTTATCGAAAAGGTTGCGGTACCAGTCAAACACGATCCTCTCCAATGCTCCGATGAATAATCGCATGAGGATGGCATCACTATACGGCAAGTGGTTGGTTGTGACTTCAAAGTAAGTCATATACTGACTAGCAGAGGTCTTCCCGTCATAAGAATCGATATGGAACGGCTTGTACCGTGGTGGAAAAGGCACCTCTCTCCATGCAACAGGATATGGCTGACTTATTCTGAGGTCTCGAGAGGAGTCTCGGGTAATGAACATTGCTCGAAGCTCCTGGACTTCCCTTCTTGACTCTTTAGCTTCTTCTGTAGCTGAAGGAACGGATGCTCCTAAGGGATCATCACCCAAAGGAGGGGCGGTCGTGTTGGAGTCCGCGTTGACTGCGGGTCCCAAGTTTGTTTATCCGGGCGTCCTTACTGGTTGGGTTGGTAAGGAAGCTTTGATTTTATCCACGAATTTGACCAAGGACAGGATCATGGCTTCAAGTACTTATAGACGATGTCGATCAGAAGGCGCTTCATGATCATCGTCAGCCATGAAGACTGTCCTTACGTGGGTAGAGGTGGAAGGGATCGTAGCAGAGGTGTTCTCTGTGTCGTACCCTTGTATAGAGAAATCATCGGGGGATGTCGGAATGTCATCTTCCTCGGACTCGGAAAGGGTGCCACCCCCTGTGCAGGAAGCCGCATCATCTTGGTGCGGGTGGTGGCCCTCAGGGACGTCCAATTCTGTTGTACAGTTCTGGGGGACCTCTATCCCCTGTATGTGCTCTTGGTACACCGGGTTGTCGCATATATTGAGGGGATTGCTACCCCCCAGCTTCATCTACTCTCAAGGAGGCCGAAGGTGCACCCTCGGGTGCTGGAAGCTTCTTTTTGTATCGAGTGCCTAAATAGACACCCCCTGTGGTTGTCGGTGGGAACCCTCTTGTCACTACCACATTTCTAGATTGAGGGTATTTTTTTATTTTTGAATTATTTGATTTTAATATATTTTATTAGGAATTTTAAATGATTTAATTGAATGGTGTGATTTAAATACTAATTAATTGATTGTCAGGTGGTCTTGGTTAGCCTAACCTAGATTGGACCTAACCTAGATTAGTCATAGCTAGTCTAGTTATTCACTTTGAGTTTTAGTTAATATTGATTAAATAGGTTTAAGTCAAGTTTAGTTAAGGAGAGTGGTTTGCAACTTAACTAGGAAAGAGCCCTAGATTCTAGGCCACTCATTAGTCATGATGCATTGCTAGCCTTAGGATGCATCCTAAAAACCCTAAACCCTAGCCTAGTGACCGGCCATAGACCCCCCACCCCCCCTTGCCTATATAGTATCATTTTAGGAAGTTGTGCCTCTTTTCAATAGTTCATCATTTTTCCTAAGAACAAGGTGAGCCTACACTTCTTTTCTCCATAGATTAATCAATAGAGCTCTATTTTCATTGGAATTTCTTCTATAATATTCTAATCACTGTTCTCCTACTATTTGTGGAGTCAAATCACAGGATTGAATCAATTTGGAGAAGTTGGGTGGCTTTTGGTGATCCCCTTCGAAGAAGCTTTTGTGTTGAAGAACACACATAGGTAAAATCCTATTCCCCCATTAAAACTAGGATTTCTTTGCATAAACACCTAGCCCTAGGTGTCCTGGTTCTGTAGGAATAGAGTTTGTCCAATTTCGTGTCCTGTAAGTGTCCGTATCGGACACGTATCAGTATTATGCGCAGGTGTTCGACGAAATGCCACAGTGGGCATTTTGATCGATATTTGGATAAGCGTTTGAATAGGAAGTTGAGTTTTGATGTCGCTTACATGTTTTTGGTGGACTGAGGTGTTTTCTGGGTCGTGTCGTGTCGATTTTGACACGTTCACACGCGGGGTGCACCACGCGCGCGTGGGTAGCCTTCCCCTGCTACCGTTGTGTTCGTGCTCAGTGCATAGAGCACGTGGACACGTGTGGTTGGACGTAAAGTAAGGGGCAGTGACTGTCGTGTCATCCCCGAGTTTTGTGTCCTAAGAATGCATGTCGGGTGCGTGCGGACATGTGCACTGGTCACGCGAGCTCGTGCAGGCTCGTACGTGCGTGTGATTTGTTTTGGACACTCGTGCGTCCTGTTTTAGGACACCACTTTGTGCATGTGACACACAATAATACCCACCATTAATTACCAACTATATGTTCTTCTTGAAATGCTAAATAGATTGGGAAATCAAATGTGGTTTGGATGCATTTTGACTGATACAACAGTGTATCAGTGAATACACTGTTCATATTTTCCTGTGGTTAAATCCTGTTAATTAGTGATTAAATTGCATGCTAAATCATGTCCTAACTCATTTCCCTAATCTCTGTTAGTTTAATTTACACATTCAAATAAGCTTATGTTGGAATGGGATATGGTGTTGAGTTGGGTTTCAATGTTAAAATTGCTTTATATTAACTGTCAATCCCCAATTTTAAATTGCACACAGACACTGGTTTTTCCTTCACTAATATTTCCTGTTAATGCCATGTATTAGTTGTAATTTAATGTGTTGAATACTAGACATCATGATTTGATTCTATTCTCAGTTTTAGGTTGATTTCATAATCGAATTTTTATGAAATAGAGTTCCTGTTTACTGATACAATGTAATATCAGTGAGTATCACTGATATGTTTCTATGTACACTGAACACTGATTTGGTTTCCTTTCCTTAACTAGATTAAATGCAAATTTTACTTGTTGTCTGTCAATTCTTTCCCTGTTTGACATAATCCTGATCACATGAACATATTAGACACCCTACATTGATTTCTGATTTCCAGGGAACATAGTAAGCTCACTGTTTCATTACTTGTCATATATACCTGTCATTTTCCTTGGACTGAATCAACACACACACACATACAGCACACATGTTCCTATGATATACACAATTTCATGCATTCTTCACTATTTTCAGGATCACAGTCACACACACACTCTAGCACACATGTTCTTTTGTCACTCCTCTCACACACACATACACACACACCCTATGCTCACAGGCGACCCTTCCTTTGGCCTTCACCCACTTGTCACACATACACATTCCTAACACATATGTACACACACACATTTTACTTGATTTCATTCTCCCTCTCTATCTCTATGTGTGTATGTATATTGCATATATATATGTATTGTTGTGGTGTAAATAGCAATATAGGTAATATATAGGAATACAATATAAAATATGTATGTATATATCTATGTGATGTGTATGTATCTAAATATATATGTATATTGATAAATAAGTTAGACATAAATGAAAGTATGCTAGTTATATAGCAAATAGCTATATTGTGATATTGTGATATAGTTGGGATAGGTTTGGTTCAGGCTTGAATAGCCTTGTAGTGGTGTGTACTAGATAGTGTAGCCTTGTGTGACCTATTATAGACTAATGTAGACTAGTTAGACCAATTTAGATTTGTTAGACCTAGTTTGACCATAGTTGACCTAGTTTGACTTCTAGGGTTGACCAGAGTTGACCAAGAGTTGACTTTGGCCTAGATTGACCTAGATTCATTTAGAATGCATTGAATTGCATCTTGTTATCATTTTAGACTTGTTGTGACTTGTGCTATTCTGATTAGGAGCCAGACACCTCTCCTCGGATAGTACATTTCATCTGGACACTCAGATACCAGGCGAGTACATTCTTTGATCATTTCATAACTTGTTAGAATTATATTCCTGCTTTAGATTACTTTACTTGATGCTGTCACGACATTATCACGGATTAGTACAATATGGATCTCTTCATGCGATGTTATCCCCCTCGGAAGCATCGGGTACATTGTGTCATGTGTGGTTCACTTTCATCATGTACTCCTGTGCTTTCACCATACATGTATACTCTTGTGAATTATGTACTCTCATGTTCACGGAGCCCTCATGTATACTATCATGTGCACCCTTTCATGGGCCTTCATGTGATATCATGTATAATAACATAACCTGCTTAGATCCTTGTGTATTGATTGGGAAAACGGGGGAGTGCTAATAGTTATATGAACAAATTCTATAGTAGTGTAGATCATGTGAAACTCCTTAGTGTAGATCATGTACTAATCTGTCCTGTTCACATGTGCTATCCTGTACTCTACATCACTAGCCACTATTAGTTCTCTATATACAGTAGCTATTTACATACAGTTCTCTTCTTTTTACATCATGTATTTCCTTTCAGTTTCATGTATCTTACTCTACTGCATGTTTATATTTTCTAACCTGCTATGATCTGTTGAGATGTATTGTGCTCGCTCCTGTCCTGACTGGACCTGTTGAAAATATTACAGAGGACGAGGAGGAGTCCTGTGTGGATACCTTCTACGGGGCAGCCCTAGACGACACTTGTGAGCTGGACTCTCAGGAGGACCCAGCTCTAGTTGATGACAATACCCCTATTGTCTAGACTAGCTTAGTTAGGCTTTATCTTACTTATGTTGTCTTAAGACTAGTTTAATTAGACTTTATTTCTGTCTTTGAGATCTGGGTTGTATATATTCTTTCATATTCAGTAGTTGAGACTTGTATTCTGGATATTTGCTGAGATGTTATCTTAGACTCTTCTGATCATTTGTATTTTCTTGAGTTCTATATCATATCGTGCTTTCTTCTTCCTTAGTTCTGATTAAGTTTATTTCTGCTATGTCACCCCCATTCGGGGAGTATAAACTGCTTAGAATTATAATGTTAGATATTGTGACCTAGGACAGCGTTCTACCGTCGACACTGCGACGTAGGCTGGACGTACCCACGTCTCGTACCCTTACTCTAGGGTGCGGGTCGTGACACATTTTTAGTGGTGGCCCATACAGGTCTAGACTAGAAGTGTAGTGGTATTCGAACCAGAGTATCACTACAGCCTGCAGTAGGATATAGGACATTAGTTTTCAAGGTACTCAATCACATTAGGAAAAACTCCTTTATTGCCATCTAAATCCTTATTGTCAACTGATTCTTTTAAATTTTAACTGTCCGCCTTTGTTATATCGCTTCTTTATCAGAAATTGATACTCTTGTTGGTCTGTCTTCGGGATGGTGGAGACGCGGTCGCAGCGTACCATTCATGGGGATGCTATAGAGGGGTCTGCTACCTCTCGGCCAGTTCAGCAGCGACAGGAGACTGCAGCTCCTGCCACCTCTGTTCGTATTGAGGCTCCAGCAGCAGCAGCAGGGGGTATGCCTCCACCAGCTCAGAGGCAGGACCCAGTCATCTCAGAGGTGCCTTTCCAGCAGCCGCCGCCTACAGGATACGTGGATGCAGCTCAGATGTTCTCCTATTTCCAGCAGTTTATGGACCGACAGCAGGCCCGACAGGACAGGGGCATGGAGTTGGCCCTTACGACAGTCGCAGCTCGACCAGTGGTTCAGCAGTCGAGGACACCGGGGATAGAGCAGTTCCAGAAGATGAGCCCCAGAGACTTCCTGGGGACAGAGGGGATTCTATATGCCGACGAGTGGATCGAGCATATAGAGGAGATCTTCCACCTGGCCCGGATACCGGCAGATCTCCAGATAGAGGAAGCAGCTAGCCGGATGCGAGATCTTGCTCGTACCTGGTTTCAGTAAGACCCCAGGGTGGGGGTAGCTGGACAGACTTGGGAGGAGTTCAAGGGCTTCTTCAAGAAGTTCTTTTCAGATTCAGCGCTTCGAGCCTTGGAGTCGCAGTTCGAGAGCTTAGTTCAGGGGAGCCTGTCAGTGGAGGATTACGCTGGGGAGTTCGGCCGCCTCGGCAGATTCGTAGAGGGCTTGAGCGAGACGGCGAAGGCCCATAGGTTCCGGAAGGGTCTGGTCAAGGAAGTCAAGTCCTTGACCAAGGGCAACAGGGATGCCACTTTTGAGGAGATTCTGACGGGAGCCTTATTGGCTGAGGATGATCTTGAGCTTAGGCTCTAGAGGGGGTGAGACCCAGTTGGGGGCAGCAGCAGCGGAGGCCATGCCAAGAGGCCTCACTTTCAGCACCAACAGCCTAGGCAGTTCCAGCCGCAGCCGATCCAGCAGAGGCCAGTTCACCAGCAGCAGTTTCAGCATCAGGCACCCAGGCAGCAGACAGTTAGTTGCACATTCTGTAAGAAGCCAGGGCATGGATGGCACGAGTACAGGAAAAGGCTCGGGAAGTGCCTTCTTTGCGGAGCGGCAGATTACCAGCTGAGGGATTGTGCTAGGTCTGGGGGATGAGTAGCCCAGGGAGCAGCAGTCAGAGCTCCAGCAGGCCAGCAGAGGGGACCAGCCCTGCCGACACAGCAGCAGAGATTTATTCAGCATCAGTAGCAGGCCAGGGGAGGCCAACAGGGGCGAGCTTTCGCCATGGTGGCTGATGATGCAGGGACGATAGGAGAGCTGATCGCAGGTTCGGTTCTTCTTGACTCCAGTCCAGCTTTTGCATTATTCGATTTCGGTGCTTCGCATAGCTTCATATCTGTATTATTTACGATTAGACACGGTATCATAGCTGAATTGTTACCTAGGACTTACAAGATCACGACCGGGGGTGGCATTATCCTCGTGAGTGATGTTTGTAAGGGTCGGAGTATTGTTCTGGGAGGCCGTGAGTTGGAGGTGAGCCTGCTCGTAATGCCATTGCCGAACTATGATATAGTACTCGGTATGGATTGGTTGAGCAGGCACCACGCCAGCATTGATTGCAGAGGGGGTAGAGTTCTCTTCAGAGTGCCGGGGGAGCCAGAGTTCGAGTACTCCAGACGATTCCACACCCTTTGACAGCAGAGTATATGGATGTGTTTCCAGAGGAGTTGCCTAGATTGCCACTGGACAGAGATATTGAGTTCTCGATAGACTTGGTTCCAGGAGCGGAACCCGTCTCTCAGAATGTCTATCGGGTGAACAACAGTGAGTTGGTGGAGCTGAAGAAGCAGGTGGATGAGCTGCAGGACAAGGGCTTCATCCATTCGAGTTCGTCGTCTTGGGGTGCACCAGTGTTGTTTGTGCCGAAGAAGGATGGGTCAGTACGGATGTATATTGACTATAGGGCACTCAACAACCTCACGATCAAGAACAGATACCCACTGTCGCAGATCGACGATCTTTTTGACTAGTTGAGCGAAGCTCGGGTATTTTCCAAGATTGATCTGAGGTCGGGATATCACCAGGTGAAAGTGAAGAGAGCGGATATTCCCAAGACCGCTTTCAGGATGCGGTACGGGCAGTTTGAGTTTTTGGTTATGCCGTTTGGGCTAACCAATGCACCAGCAGTGTTTATGAACCTAATGAACAAGGTGTTCCACCAGTACCTGGATCAGTTTGTGGTGGTGTTCATTGACGACATCTTGGTATATTCCAAGACTGAGGAGGAGCACGAGGAGCATTTGAGGATAGTGCTGGAGACTCTCAGGAAGGAGCAGCTTTATGGGAAGCTCTCCAAGTGTGAGTTCTTCTTGGACCGGGTTGACTTTTTGGGGCATATGGTGACTGGAGATGGGATCTTAGTTGACCCCAAGAAGATTGTAGCAGTTGAGGCATGGGCAGCGCCGACTTCAGTGGCAGAGATCAGGAGCTTCCTGGGGCTGGCAGGATATTATAGGAGATTTGTGCGGGATTTCTCCCGGGTTGCAGAGCCGTTGACTCGATTGACCAGGAAGGATGCTGAGTATATTTGGTCAGAGGAGTGTCAGGCAGTTTTTGATGAGTAGAAGAAGCGGCCTACGACAGCTCTGATTCTGACATTGCCTTCAGGATCAGGGGGATTCACTATTTATAGTGACGCTTCAGGGAAGGGGCTGGATTGTGTCTTACAGCAGCATGGGAAGGTGATTGCCTATGCTTCCAGGCAATTACGTCACCATGAGAAGAACTACCCTACCCACGACCTGGAGTTTACAGCAGTGATTTTTGCTCTGAAGTTGTAGAAGCACTATCTATATGGAGAGAGGGTAGAGATTTTTACAGATCACAAAAGCTTAAAGTATGTGTTCACTTAGAAGGAGCTGAACATTAGGCAGCACAGATGGCTAGAGTTGATGAAAGACTTCGACATATCACTTCAGTATCACCCAGGAAAGGCCAACGTGGTTGTCGATGCCTTGAGTAGGTATCCAACAGCCATGTGTTTGACCATGGACCGTCACTTTCTTGCTGATTTGGAGAGGCTGGGGATTGAGGTGATCGTGCTCGAAGTACAATTGCAGATGTGGGGCATACAGATTCAGTAAGACTTGGTGGAGAGGATCAAGTCGACACAGTTTGAGGACGTTGCTCTGCGGTGTCTCCGAGAGTAGGTTCGAGCAGGATTGCTGGATGGCGAGTTTTCTCTTGCAGAGGATGGTGCCTTGAGGCACGGTTCCCGGTTATGTGTGCCCAGCGGAGAGCTCAGGGAGCAGATTTTGCAGGAGGCCCACAGATCTCCGTATTCTATATACCCTGGTGCCAACAAGATGTACCGAGATCTGAGGGAGCATGTTTGGTGGTCCGGGATGAAGCGGGAGGTAGCTCGCCTCATAGCTAGGTGCTTGGTCTGTCAGCAGGTCAAGGTAGAGAGGCAGAGGCCCGGTGGATTGTTGCAGCCGCTGCCTATTCTCGAGTGGAAATGGAAGCATATTACTATAGATTTCGTATCTGTATTGCCGCGTACACCAGGAGGGAAAGACGCAATTTGGGTCATCGTTGACAGGTTGACCAAATCGGCCCACTTCTTGCCATTCAAGGTGGGTATGTCTACGGAGAGGCTTGCAGAGATGTATATGAGGCAGATAGTCAGGATTCACGAGGTTCTGGTCAGCATCATCTCAGATCGGGATAGTCGCTTTACTTCCCATTTCTGGAGGAGTCTACAGACTAGTTTGGACACTCAGCTCAAGTTTAGTACCGTACCACCCCCAGACGGACGGACAGTCAGAGAGGACTATTCAGACACTTGAGGATATGATGCGGACGTGCGTCTTAGACTTTGGAGGTTCCTGGGAGGATCATCTACATTTGGTGGAGTTTGATTACAACAACAGTTTCCAGGCCAGCATTGAGATATCACCTTTCGAGGCTCTGTACGGGCGTAGGTGTCGTACACCCTTATCTTGGGATGATGTTGGTGAGCGAGCTTTACTGGGGCCAGAGATGGTTGTTGACGCAGCCGAGAAGGTGAAGCTCATCAGGGACAGACTTTGTGTGGCACAGGACAGACATCGGCACTGGGCCGATAGCCACCCGAAGGCCGTTAGAGTGTGAGGTACAGATTAGAGTAGGATTAGATTTAGGTTTGTTTGTTATGTATTTTTAATCATGTTTGTTTATTATAATTAAATTGAGACCTTGCTTGTGATTAGGTTGGAGACCAGGTTTTCTAGAGGATATCTCTGACTCGTGGTACGATACGTTTTGGTAGAGGCAGGAAGCTTAGCCCGCGCTTTATCGGCCCTTTCGTTATCAGCGGGAGAGTCGGTGACGTGGCATACAGGCTAGACTTGCTACCTGCACTAGTGGGGGTCCACAACGTATTCCATGTATCACAATTGAGACAGTACGTGGCTGACCCTAGCCATGTGCTCGATCATTCGGAGATTGAGGTTGGACCTTCTCTCAGCTATCCAGAGCAGCCAGTGGAGATTCTGGATCGACGGGAAAAGGTACTGAGGAACCAGGTGATACCTTTGGTTCGCGTCGCATGGAGGCATCATTCTCCAGGAGAGTCTACCTGGGAGTGGGAGGATGAGATGCGCGAGCGATACCCTTATCTTTTTGGACCTTGAGGTATACTTTCTATTCTTCTAATCAGTTTCGTTTCGCCTTTCAATTTCGAGGATAAAATTCTTTTAAGGAGGGTAGATTTGTCACTACCATATTTCTAGTTTAAGGGTATTTTTTTTATTTTTGAACTATATGAATTTAATATATTTTATTAGGAATTTTAAATGATTTAATTGAATGTTGTGATTTAAATACTAATTAATTGATTACCAGGTGGTCTTGGTTAGCCTAACCTAGATTGGACCTAACCTAGATTAGTCATAGCTAGTCTAGTTAGTCACTTTGAGTTTTAGTTAATATTGATTACATAGGTTTAAGTCAAGTTTAGTTAAGGAGAGTGGTTTGTAACTTAACTAGGAAAGAGCCCTAGATTCTAGGCCACTCATTAGTCATGATGCATTGCTAGCCTTAGGATGCATCCTAAAAACCTTAAACCCTAGCCTAGTGGTCGTCCATAGACCCCCCTTGCCTATATAGTATCATTTTAGGAAGTTGTGCCTCTTTTCAATAGTTCATCATTTTTCCTAGGAACAAGGTGAGCCTACACTTCTTTTCTCCATAGATTAATCAATAGAGCTCTATTTTCATTAGAATTTCTTCCATAATATTCTAATCACTGTTCTCCTACTATTTGTGGAGTCAAATCACAGGATTGAATCAATTTGGAGAAGTTGGATGGCTTTTAGAGATCCCCTTTGAAGAAGCTTTTGTGTTGAAGAACACACATAGGTAAAATCCTATTTTCCCATTAAAATAAGGGTTTCTTTGCATAAACACCTAGCCCTAGGTGTCTTGGTTCTGTAGGAATAGAGTTTGTCCAATTTCGTGTCCTGTACGTGTCCGTATCGGACACGTATCAGTGTTGTGCGCAGGTGTTCGACGAAATGCCACAGTGGGTATTTCGATCGATATTTGGATAAGTGTTTGAAAAGGAAGTTGAGTTTTGATGTCGCTTACACATTTTTGGTGGACTGAGGTGTTTTCTGTTTCGTGTCGTATCGATTTGGACACGTGCACACGCGGGGTGCACCACGCGCGCGCACGGGTAGCCTTCCCCTGCTACCAGCGTGCTCGTGCTCAGTGCACAGAGCACGTGGTCATGTGTGGTTGGACGTGAAGCAAGGGGCAGTGACCGTCGTGTCATCACCAAGGTTTCGTGTCCTAAGAATGCGTGTCGGGTGCGTGCGGACACGTGCACTGGTCACGCGAGCTCGTGCAGGCTCGTGCGTGCGTGTGATTTGTTTTGGACACTCGTGTGTCCTATTTTAGGATACCATATTGTGCATGTGACACACACTAATACCCACCATTAATTACCAACTATATTTTCTTCTTGAAATGCTAAATGGATTGGAAAATCGAATATGTTTGGATGCATTTTGACTGATACAGCAGTGTATCAGTGAATACACTGTTCATATTTTCCTGTGGTTAAATCCTGTTAATTAGTGATTAAATTGCATGCTAAATCATGTCCTAACTCATTTCCCTAATCTCTGTTAGTTTAATTTATACATTCAAATAAGCTTATGTTGGAATGGGATATGGTGTTGAGTTGGGTTTCAATGTTGAAATTGCTTTATATTAACTGTCAATCCCTGATTTTAAATTGCACACAGATACTGGTTTTTCCTTCACTAATATTTCCTGTTAATGCCATGTATTAGTTGTAATTTAATGTGTTGAATACTAGACATCATGATTTGATTCAATTCTCAGTTTTAGGTTGATTTCATAATCGAATTTTCATGAAATAGAGTTCCTGTTTACTGATACAATGTAATATCAGTGAGTATCACTGATATGTTTCTATGTACACTGCACACTGATTTGGTTTCCTTTCCTTAACTAGATTAAATGCAAATTTTACTTGTTGCCTGTTAATTCTTTTCCTGTTTGACTTAATCCTGATCACATGAACACATTAAACACCCTACATTGATTTCTGATTTCCAGGGAACATAGTAAGCTCACTGTTTCATTACCTGTCAAGTATTCCTGTTATTTTCCTAGGACTGAATCAATACACACACACATACAGCACACATGTTCCTGTGATACACACAATTTCATGCATTCTTTACTGTTTTCAGGATCACAGTCACACACACACTCTAGCACACATGTTCTTTTGTCACTCCTCTCACACACATATACACACACACCCTATGCTCACAGGCCACCCTTCCTTTGGCCTTCACCCACTTGTCACACATACACATGCTTAACACATATGTACACACACACATTTTACTTGATTTCATTCTCCCTCTCTATCTCTATGTGTGTATGTATATTGCATATATATATGTATTGTTGTGGTGTAAATAGCAATATAGGTAATGTATAGGAATGCAATATAACATATGTATGTATATATCTATGTGATGTGTATGTATCTAAATATATATGTATATTGATAAATAAGTTAGACATGAATGAATGTATGCTAGTTATATAGCAAATAGCTATATTGTGATATTGTGATATAGTTGGGATAGGTTTGGTTCCGGCTTGCATTGCCTTGTAGTGGTGTGTACTAGCTAGTGTAGCCTTGTGTGACCTAGTATAGACTAATGTAGACTAGTTAGACCAATTTAGATTTGTTAGACCTAGTTTGACCATAGTTGACCTAGTTTAATTTCTAGGGTTGACCAGAGTTGACCAAGAGTTGACTTTGGCCTAGATTGACCTAGATTCATTTAGAATGCATTGTATTGCATTTTGTTATCATTTTAGACTTGTTGTGACTTGTGCTGTTCTGATTAGGAGCCAGACACCTCTCCTCGGACAGTACATTTCATCCGGACACTCAGATACCAGGCGAGTACATTCTCTGATCATTTCATAACTTGTTAGAATTATATTCCTGCTTTAGATTACTTTACTTGATGCTGTCACGGCATTATCACGGATTAGTACTATATGGATCTCTTCATGTGATGTTATCCCCCTCGGGAGCATCGGGTACATTGTGTCATGTGCATTTCACTTTCATCATGTACTCCTGTGCTTTCACCATACATGTATACTCTTGTGAATCATGTACTCTCATGTTCACGGAGCCCTCATGTATACTATCATGTGCACCCTTTCATGGGCCTTCATGTGATATCATATATAATAACATAACCTGCTTAGATCCTTGTGTATTGATTGGGGAAACGGGAGAGTGCTAATAGTCATGTGAACAAATTCCATAGTAGTGTAGATCATGTGAAACTCCTTAGTGTAGATCATGTACTAATCTGTCCTGTTCGCATGTGCTATCATGTACTCTACATCACTAGCCACTATTAGTTCTCTATATATAGTAGCTATTTACATACAGTTCTCTTCTTTTTACATCATGTATTTCCTTTCAGTTTCATGTATCTTACTCTACTGCATGTTTATATTTTCTAACCTGCTATGATCTGTTGAGATGTATTGTGCTCGCTCCTGTCCTGACTGGACCTGTTGAAAATATTACAGAGGAGGAGGAGGAGGCCTGTATGGATACCTTCTACGGGGCAGCCCTAGACGACACTTGTGAGCTGGACTCTCAGGAGGACCCAGCTCTAGCTGATGACATTACCCCTATTGCCTAGACTAGCTTAGTTAGGCTTTATCTTACTCATGTTGTCTTGAGACTAGTTTAGTTAGACTTTATTTCTGTCTTTGAGATCTGGGTTGTATATATTCTTTCATATTCAGTAGTTGAGACTTGTATTCTGGATATTTGCTGAGATGTTATCTTAGACTCTTCTGATCATCTGTATTTTCTTGAGTTCTATATCATATCGTACTTTCTTCTTCCTTAGTTGTGATTGAGTTTACTTCTGCTATGTCACCCCCATTCGGGGAGTATAAACTGCTTAGAATTATAATGTTAGATGTTGTGACCTAGGACAGCGTTCTACCATCGACACTGCGACGTAGGCTAGACGTACCCACGTCTCGTGCCCTTACTCTAGGGTGCAGGTCGTGACACGTCGAGAGGAGGGTCTCTTTGCAATACTGGCCGAGATTGCCAGGCGGGAAGAGCCTGTCTTCTTTCCTCCCTTGCCGGGGGGAACCTTTTGAGTCGAATTACAGAAGGCAAAAGTAAACTCCTCATTCCCCAGAATTTGTGCCTATTTCTTGAGTTGTTGTCGGACAGGTGCTGGCTGCTACAGTCGTTGGAAAACTGACTGCCGACCTTCAGGTGCTGCTGATTTGTCGTAGCAGCGGTTGATGATGACTCGGGTGCAACGACGTCCCGAGAGGTACTCATTGCATGTCAATGCTGCCACCTTGCGTTTGTGAGTAATCACCTCACCCAAGTTGGTAGCAAGCTGATCTACCTTTTCACCAAACTTATGGACTCGGGTATCCCGAGCGCACGGGTACTTAGGTGTCATGTTTGCTCCCTGATCCGTGGCTAGTAAAAGCACTTGCTCTGGATCGTTGGAGGGAGACTTTAAAGATCCTGTAGCACCCAGTTTCTAAAATAAGGATAATTTTGAAATTTTGTAATTATAATCATTTAAGAATGATATTTAAACCATGTTATGATTTTTGGTGATTTTTAATTAATTTAAAACTATTTAAAATGTTGAATTGTGATTTTGATGGTTAACTAGTGTAACCCTAGAATTGCTAAGCCTAGAGACTAATCCTGACCATGGGAGCCTAGTCATGTGATTAGAATATCATATTACTACTTTTTAACCTAGGGGAATTTTGGTCATTTTGCCAATTTGGTGAAATTATAATTTGCATTAATTAAATATTGTGCTAATCTTTTAGTTAAGCCTTAACCTAGAATCTTAGCCTAACCTAGATTATCCTTGAGCCTAGACTCTTAATTATGTTAACCTAGTAATGACAAGATTAACAATATGTAGATATTTCTAAATAGGATATTTACCCCTTAGGATATTTGTAAAAAAGAAGGCATTAGGACTATTGGACCAATAGAAGGACTTGGAATTGGGTGGACAAACCCTATCCACTCATCTACATCTAAAACCTAACCCTAATACATCTAATGGCAGCCACAAATAGTAATCCCCCCTCCTATAAAGTATCATTTACAAAACCTTGCCTTTTTTTCACACCTACATAGAACCCTAACTTGTTCTTCCCCAAATTCCTCCCCCTTTATCCAAATTGATCCCAAATCGAGGCTACTGTCTTGCATTAGGATCCATTTCAGAAGTGGATCCTAGTGGGGGCTTGCTTGCAAGAAGTGGAGTGCGTTTAGACAACGCTCGAGGAAGGGAACTTCTCATTTCGGGACCCTTTTCATTGAGTTTGAACTCTCAATAGGTAAAACCCTACAAACACCTTCAAATTCCCAATTTCTTTCCATAGATGCATCCATTTTGGGTTCCCCTAGGTATAGCCCAAGTTTGGTAGGAATTTTTGTCTATTTCATGTCCGTATCGGACACGTATCGGTACTTTTAAACATGTGTTTGGTGAAATGCCACTTAGAAATAAAAGTTAATAATTTTTAAAACTAATTACATCATTGTGTAGCCCTTAGTGTGTAGATCACAACCCTAGTTGACTGAGTTGAATTTCGTGTCGATTAGGTGTCCAAAATTGTACTGGACACGCTGCACGATGCTGCGGTGCACTGTCCTGCTACCCGAACGCAAATTCTAAATGGACACGCCACGTGGATACGTAAAAATTGACACAGGGGTATAGGCAATGTCTGACAAGGCTCCCCCAAAGTTTCATATCGATTTGTGTCGTGTCGAGTGAGAAATTGTGAGCGCACTGGTTTTGTACTGCACGCACACGGGCTGAAACTGGGTTCTGATACGGACCTCGTGTCCATCCTAGACACATCGTGGTCCTGTGTCAGGCCCCTACACACGAATACCTATCCTAGGCGACACCTAGACACGACCACGAGGTGTCTCGTGTCGTGTGTTGTGTCCTAGACCAACTTGTACACGTGCACGAGGCTGTCTGTGCACGTTTTGGTGTCTGTGTTGTTCTTTTGTTGTTGGACACGTTTTGGGACACGAGCATGACCCCTTGACACATGTGCACATGTGACACACCTTCGTATGCACCTTACTTTGGTTTTTGATTGGTTTTCAAGTTCGGATTTTGGGTTTTCAATGTTGTATAGGTACAGATTTCTGATACCAGTTAACTGAAATATTTTTGTGAAGGTTTAAATGAGATCAAATAATTAAATATCTAAAATGAGATGTTAATTAATGACTATTATATACTGGGTTCGAATTGAAATAGGACTTTGGATTTCTAATTGAAATTTGGATTCGAATTTGCATGTATCATGGGGTTTACATTGATGTAAAACTGAGGAATTGATTTTTACTTTTAAATTAAAATTGTTGTTAATTGAGATTGGGATAAGGAAAGTTGTGCTTGTGTTTTAGTCATACATTAGTGAGTGTGTGTGTGTGTCAAGAGTGTTTTAGTGTCTGTGTTGCAAATAGCCCATGAGTTTGTGAATTAGTTAGTTTGAGAGAGTATGGGTTAGTGATTTGAATGGAAATTGAGATATGTTGAGTTCAGTTATAGAGAAAGGGGGCTTAGCCTTAGCATTCAGAGCATGGCATACAGTGGCTACAGTTGAGCAATGCAGCAGTACTATGGCAAAGCCACAGCCTGCAGCAGCAACAGCAACAGCTTGCAATACAGCTGCATTAGCCTCTAGTAGCAGGGGATCCCGCCCCCTTAGGTTAGTTTTTGGTGGCTTATTAGTTAGTATAGGTACTTACCTATCTAGATATTGTATAGGATATGATCTAGGTATAGGGTATAGAGTATCATCTAGATGTATTGTATAAGATATTAACTATATATGTATTGTATTGGGTGTTACCTTTAGTCTAGGTTTATTTTTTTCCTTTTGGCCTAAGGTATTGGAGTATTACCTAGTCTACCTAAGGTATTGATGTTATCTAGTCTAAGTAGGATGAGTATCCAACCAAGGTAAGAAATCACCTGCATCTAAATAACTATAGTAGATGACCTAGACTTGACTAGAGTTTGACCAATTGACCAGTTGACCAAAAGTCAACTGTGGGTCAACATTTGACCTAAAATTGACTAATTGACCTAGACAGTTAACCAAGAGTTGACTTGACCTAGTTTGACTTATAATCATGTAGTTTGTATTGCAGATTTCCATTATTACAATTTGAGTACTTAATAACCTATTTTACTCTAAATAGGACTCTGTGACACCAATTCAGACATCTATTCATATCAGTCATTCAGGGTGACAGGCGAGTACATTCTCTGACCGTTTCATACTTGCTAGGATTTATATTCTTGCTCTAGATTACTTTACATGATGTTATCACGTTATTATCACGGATTGGTACTATATTGATCTTGTCATGCAATGTTATCCCCCTCGGGGTGCATCAGATACAGTTGTCATGTACTTTTCACGAACATCTTGTATTTTATGTACACCGCTATTCATGTATACTCTTGTGCAATCTTGTACTCTCATGATCACATGAAATAAACATGATAAAAACCTCTTGTACAAGGTAACGTAACTTGACTGGATCCTTGTGTATTGATTAGGGAGGGTGAGTAGGAAATGGTTATGTGATCAAAATCCCATCTTGTGAAATCTTGTAAAAATCATGTATATGTCCATTGTACACTCACGTATGATGGAGTTACCCTTGCATTGTCCTAACCTGTTTATATAACCATCTCATGCTCTAAATCACATGTTACTTACAGTTCTTACTTATCATGTATATAGATATTTCCAGTTATCAAATCTCTCTTATTTTTATATATATTTCTTTAGAGTCCATGTATCTTACTCTTTTACATGCTTTATATTTCCCAACCTGATATGAACTGCGTGAGATGTATTGTGCTCGCTCATGTCCTGACTGGACATGTTGAAAATATTACAGATGATGATGGTGACTGCCCTACTTTCTATAAGGCATATGAGGGTGACATTCAGGAGCCTAAGGAGCATCTAGCTCAGTAGAGGGTTCCTAGTTTAGTCTAGTATTTATAGTTTTCTGTTTGTATCGGATTGTTTCCATTGTTAGTTGAGACTTAGTTATATTTAGGACTTGTATTTATTTGTGCTGAACATCTATGTTGTGTGGTGTGATAACTCTATTTATATTCAGTTTCTTCCTTTTATCTGATTCCATATCGTGCTCTATCTTCCCTAGACTTGTGATTGAGATATAGAGTTGAGATGTTATATTATACCTCCGTGCAGAGATGACAGGTTTATGTATCTTTTTGTTAGAAGTTAGATGTTATAGATGACATATACAGCGTTCTACCGCCGACACTGCGGCGTAGGCTGGACGTACCCACGTTTTCGTGCCCTTCCTCAGGGTGCGAGTCGTGACACGTTTTTATTGGTGGCCCATATAGATCGAGTTTATGTAATGGTATTTGAACTATAGTATCACTACAGCATGCAGTAGGATTAGGATACATTTTGAGGTACTCAATCACATCTAGGAAAAACTCTTAACTGAATTCCTGTCATCTAAATTCTTGTTGAAAAATTGTTTCCTTTGAAGTAAACCGTCCTCCTTTGATTATATCGCTTCTTTATCAGTATTAATTTTTTTTTGTTAGATCTGTCTCCAAGATGACAGTGACTCGAGCTCAGGCAGCTGGATCTAGTACTACCCCGGAGAGGTCCGATCCATCGAGGCCTACTATTCCGGAGGAGGGAGAGGTCCAGATGGCTGTCTCTGCTGCCCCTACTGTTCCTGCCATCCAGGCAAGAGTAGCAGCAGCTGTTCCGGGAGGTCTTCCACCTCCAGTTGGGAGGCCTTCTATCGTTATTCCAGGGACTCTTTCGCCGCCACTTCCGATACCGACAGATGCATTGCAGATGTTTACACTCCTCCAATAGATGATAGCGACTCAGCGAGTGTAGGCAGAGGCATCTCAGCGGCAGTCTGAGACTATAAGGCAGAGCATGGAAAATGCTCATCAACTTGTACTAGCAGCGGTCGAGAGAGTTGCTACAGCTCCGGTTCAGGGAGCTCAGGGCCAGGAGCAGCATCAGCAGTAGTCGAAGCCTGGATCAGTGTTAGATTTCAAGAAGATGGTACCCCGGGAGTTCAAGGGGACTGAGGGCATTTTTTATGCCGACGACTGGCTAGATGACGTCGAACAGAGTTTGGATTTAGCAGAGCTTCCGAAGAGGCTATGGGTGTGAGCCACGGCTAGTCAGTTCTTTGATATCGCTTTGATATGGTACCGCACGGATCCTCGTGCGTTAGTTAGAGGATTGACATGGGAGAACTTTCGAAGATTATTCAAGGAGAAGTTCTATACGGACGTGGCTCTTAGCACGCTGGATAACCAGTTTGTACGACTAGTGCAGGGGAACTCGTCTGTGGACGAGTATGCGGCAGAGTTCTTTCGTATGAGTCGATTCGCTCCAGGGATGATTCAGGATGAGAGAGAGAAGGCCAGAAAGTTTAGGAGGGGCCTGATTCATGCAGTACTCTCTCGTACTTCTGGGCATCGTGATGCGACATTTGAGCAGATCCTGATGGATGCACAAATAGTAGAAGATGACTACAGTCTAAGGCCGAAGAGGGACAGTGATGCCTTATGGGCTAGTTCTAGTGCAGGGCCAGCCAAGTGCCCTCAAATTCTGCAGAGGCCAGTTCAGCAGCCGTTTTAGGGCCAGGGATATGTACTTCACCAGCAGGCACCCAGGCAGCAACAGCATACTATATGTAACTTCTACAAGAACCAAGGTCACGGGTGGGATGACTGCAGGAAGTGGTAGGGCCTGTTTTTACTTTGTGGTTCAGCAGAGCATCAGTTGAGAGAGTGTCCCAAGAACTCGAAACGATTAGCTCAGGCAGCAGCATGAGCTAGGGCTCCGACAGGGCAGCAGACGGGACCACCGTTGCAGACTCTGCAGCAAAGGTTTGTCCAGCATCAGCAGCAGGCCATGGGAGGCCAGCCGGGGCGAGCTTTCGCCATAGCAGTCGAGGATGTATAGGCAGAGGGAGAGCTGATTGTTGGTTCCAATCTTTTCGATTCCCTTTCTGTATTTGCCTTCTTATAACTGTCTTGAAATTCGATTCTATCTGTTCCATGTAGTTGATAAATTTTGTTCGGGTATTTCATTGTGATTTGATTTTTCATCTGAGATAAGTTGTATGGGCTAGGTCGCCTCGATTATGGGATCTAGAGTCTCCTATAGTCATGTTAGCTGGCATAGTGAGGACATATAGTCAGATTTTGGACGTATTTCTTGGGTGTGGGAATTTAAGGTTTTCGCGGCCAAGTATACGGCAATTCGAAAATTTTAAATACCATGATTCTAGAGGTATGTACCTTAGTCGAGGACTCTGTGAATATCATAGCCTTGCTCACTAGCATGACGAAGATTCCAAGTATCATGATTTTGGACAGACGCATATGATTATCGGACAGTGTGTTTGAGACTGTGATTGTTAGGGTGTTTGACCTAGAAGGAGTACGACCATTTTAATTTCGAGGACGAAATTTTTCTAAGGAGGGTAGACTTGTAGCACCCAGTTTCTAAAATGAGGGTAATTTTGAAATTTTGTAATTATAATTATTTAATAATAATATTTAAACAATGTTATAATTTTTGGTGATTTTTAATTAATTTAAAACTATTTAAAATGTTGAATTGAGATTTTGATGGTTAACTAGTGTAACCCTAGAATTGGTAAGCCTAGAGACTAACCATGACCATGGGAGCCTAGTCATGTGATTAGAATGTCATATTACTACTTTTTAGCCTAGGGGTATTTTGGTCATTTTGACAATTTGGTGAAATTATAATTTGCATTAATTAAATATTATGCTAATCTTTTAGTTAAGCCTTAACCTAGCATCTTAGCCTAATCTAGATTAGCCTTGAGCCTAAACTCTTGATTAGGATAACCTAGTAATGACAAGATTAACAATATCTAGATATTTCTAACTAGGATATTTACCTCTTAGGATATTTGTGAAAAAAAAGGCCTTAGGACTATTGGACCAATAGGAGGACTTGGAATTGGGTGGACAAACCCTAGCCACGCATCTACATCTAAAACCTAACCCTAATACGTCTAATGGCAGCCACAAATAGTAATTCTCCCTCCTACAAAGTATCATTTAGAAAACCTTGCCTCTTTTTCATACCTACATAGAACCCTAACTTGTTCTTCCCCAAATTCCTCCCCCTTTATCCAAACTGACCCTAAATTGAGGCTACTCTCTTGCATTAGGATCTATTTCAGAAGTAGAGGCTAGTGGGGGCTTGCTTGCAAGAAGTGGAGCGCGTTTCGACATCGCTCGAGGAAGGGAACTTCTTATTTCGGAACCCTTTTCATTGAGTTTGAACTCTCAATAGGTAAAACCCTACAAACAACTTCAAATTCCCAATTTCTTTCCATAGTTGCATCCATTTAGGGTTCCCCTAGGTGTAGCCCAAGTTTGGTAGGAATTCGTGTCCATTTCGTGTCCGAATCGGACACGTATCGGTGTTTTTAAACATGTATTTGGTAAAATGCCACTTAAAAATAAAAGTAAATAATTTTCAAAACTAATTACATCATTGTGTAGCCCTTAGTGTGTAGATCACAACCCTAGTTGATTGAGTTGAATTTTGTGTCGATTTGGTGTCCAAAATTGGACTGGATACGCTGTACGATGCTGCGGTGCACTGTCCTGCTACCCGAACGCAAATTCTCAATGGACACGCCACGTGGATATGTAAAACTTGACACAGGGGTAGGGACAATGTCTGACAAGGCTCCTCCAAAGTTTTGTGTCGAGTTATGTCGTGTCGAATGAGAAATTGTGAGGGACTGGTTTTGTACTGCACGTGCACGGGCTGAAACTGGGTTCTGATACGGACCTCGTGTCCATCCTAGATACGTCGTGGTCCTGTGTCAGGTCCCTAGACATGAAGACCTATCCTAGGCAAACACGTAAACACGACCATGAGGTGTCTCATGTTGTGTGTCGTGTCCTAGACCAACTCGCACACGTACACGAGGCTGTCTGTACACGTTTTGGTGTCTGTGTTGTTCTTTTGTTGTTGGATACGTTTTAGGACACGAGCATGACCCTCGACATATGTGCACATGTGACTCACCTTCGTATGCACCTGACTTTGGTTTTTGATTGGTTTTCAAGTTCGGATTTGGGTCTTTCAATGTTGTATAGGTATAGATTTCTGATATCAGTTAACTAAAATATTTTTGTGAAGGTTTAAATGAGATCAAATGATTAAATATAGAAAATGAGATGTTAATTAAGGACAGTTATATATTGGGTTCGAATTAAAATAGGACTTTGGGTTTTCAATTGAAATTTGCATTCGAATTTGTACGTATCACGGGGGTTTACATTGATGTAAAACTGAGAAATTGATTTTTACTTTTAAACTAAAATTGTTGTTAACTAAGATTGGGATAAGGACAGTTGTGCTTGTGTTTTAGTCATACATGAGTGAGTGTGTGTGTGTGTCAAGAGTGTTTTAGTGTCTGTATGGCAAATAGCCCATGAGTTAGTGAATTAGTTAGTTTGAGAGAGTATGGGTTAGTGATTTGAATGGAAATTGAGATTTATTGAGTTCAGTTATAGAGAAGGGGGCTTAGCCTTAGCATTCAGAGCATGGCATGCAATGGCTGCAGTTGAGCAATACAGCAGTACTATGGCAAAGCCACATCCTGCAGCAGCAACAGCAGCAGCTTGCAATACAGCTGCATTAGCCTCTAGTAGCAGGGGATCCCTCCCCCCTTAGGTTGGTTTTTGGTAGCTTATTAGTTAGTACAGGTACTTACCAATCTAGTTATTGTATAGGATATGATCTAGGTATAGGGTATAGAGTATCATATAGATATATTATATAAGATATTAACTATATCTATATTGTATTGGGTGTTACCTTAGTCTAGGTTTATGTTTTTTTCTATTGGCCTAAGGTATTGGAGGATTACCTAGTCTACCTAAGGTAATGATGTTATCTAGTCTAAGTAGGATGAGTATCCAACCAAGGTAAGAAATCACCTACATCTAAATAACTATAGTAGATGACCTAGACTTGACTAGAGTTTGACCAATTGACCAGTTGAGCAAAAGTCAACTGTAGGTCAACATTTGACCAAAAATTGACTAGTTGACCTAGACAATTGACCAAGTGTTGACTTGACCTAGTTTGACTTAGAATCATGTAGTTTGCATTACAGATTTCTATTATTACAATTTGAGTACTTAATAACCTATTTTACTCTAAATAGGACTCTTTGACACCAGTTCGGACATCTATTCATATCAGTCATTCAAGGTGACAGGCGAGTACATTCTTTGACCATTTCATACTTGCTAGGATTTATATTCTTGCTCTAGATTACTTTACATATTGTTGTCATGTTATTATCACGGATTGGTACTATATGGATCTTGTCATGCGATATTATCCCCCTCGAAGTGCATCAGATATAGTTGTCATGTGCTTTTTACGAACATCTTGTATTTCATGTACATCACTATTCATGCATACGCTTGTGCAATCTTGTACTCTCATGATCACGAGAAACAAACATGATAAAAAAACCTCTTGTACAAGGTAAGGTAACTTGACTGGATCCTTGTGTATTGATTGGGGAGGGTGAGTAGGAAATGGTTATGTGATCAAAATCCCATCTTGTGAAATCTTGTGAAAATCATGTATATGTCCATTGTACACTCACGTATGATGGAGTTACCCTTGTATTGTCCTAACCCATTTATATAACCATCTCATGCTCTAAATCACAGGTTACTTACAGTTCTTACTTATCATGTATATAGATATTTCGAGTTATCAAATCTCTCTCGTTTTCATATATATTTCTTTAGAGTCCATGTAACTTACTCTTTTGCATGCTTTATATTTCCCAACCTGATATGAACTGCGTGAGATATATTGTGCTCGCTCCTGTCCTGACTGGACCTGTTAAAAATATTACAGATGATGATGGTGACTGCCCTACTTTCTATGGGGCATATGAGGGTGACATTCAGGAGCCTGAGGAGCATCTAGCTCAGTAGGGGGTGCCTAGTTTAGTCTAGTATTTATAGTTTTCTGTTTGTATCAGATTGTTTCGATTGTTAGTTGAGACTTTGTTATATTCAGGACTTGTATTTATTTGTGCTGAACATCTATTTTGTGTGGTGTGATAACTCTATTTATATTCAGTTTCTTCCTTTTATCTGATTCCATATCGTGCTCTATCTTCCCTAGACTTGTGATTGAGATATAGAGTTGAGATGTTATATTATACCTCCGTGCGGAGATGACAGGTTTATATATCTTGTTGTTAGAAGTTAGATGTTATAGATGACCTGTACAGCGTTCTACCGCCGATACTACGACTTAGGCTGGACGTACCCATGTTCTCGTGCCCTTTCTCAGGGTACGTGTCCTGACAGATCCACCCTGTTCGTTAGCCCTGGGGGACTGGACGCGGGTGGTTCTGTTCAACTTTCTATCAGGGGCCCGTGTAAAAGTTAACGGGGCTCACTGACAGTTAGTAACTTGGACAGTTGACTGGCTTGTTCGGCCAGCACTGCCCTAGACTTTTTTGACTTAGCGCCCGTAGGCGCATAGTAAAAAGTGTCCAGATTGATACGTCCCAGATTCTCAAGGGGCCGCATGGAGTCGGGTCCGCATGAGAGATGGTTGAACACAGAGCTTCTGACATGGCCGCATGAGACATCCTGTCTGAGGCCAGGATTGGCTGCCGCATGGGCTATCTTCCTGCGGCCAGAACTGGCTGTCGCATAGGCCATCTGCCTGCGGCAAGAGTTGGCTGCCGCATGGGCCATCTTCCTGCAGCCAGAGTTGGCTGCCGCATGGGCCATCTTCCTGCGGCCAGAGTTGGCTGCCGCATGAGTTGTCTGCCTGCGGCCAGAGTTGGCTGCCGCATGAGTCGTCTGCCTGCGGCCAGAGTTGGCTGCCGTATAGACAGACCGCCCATCTCCCTTATACGGCTTCTTCTTTGTCCGTATGGATTTCCCTTGTGCCCCTAAAACTCAGCATCGTAGTGTTTTCCTCTGCTGGATTTAGGGGCAGTGGGGTCCTCTGCGGTCGGAAGCAAAGCCGTAGGAGAGCTTTGGTCACCATCTTGGGCTGCAGAAGGAGCCTCTTCGAGAACTTGGTCGGGGGCAACAGTTTTGCGCGCCGACGTCCTACGAATCCTCTTTGGGTTGGCTCGCTTCTGTGACAGGCTGGCGCTCCCTTCAGAGAGCAATTCTTCGAAGGCTTGTTGGTTAAAACAGACCACAAGCATCTGCTGTGTAGAGCCGAGCTTGGACGTGTCAGATTACATCACCAGCGTCTCATCAGAAGAGAAGGACGTCCCCAGCAGAGTCGCCATCGTGTTTGCCATAAAAAATTAAAGACAGGTATTACATGAATACTGAAATTGATTGCAAACTCGCTTGTACAAAAAAAAGCTTAGAAAGAAATCCTAGGAAACAATCTAAGTACAATTGTTTAGTTTTGATTATGGGGGGTGACGGTAGAGGCTCGGGAAAGTGCTATCAACTCTGCCTTACTCCTTGGACTATTTGACGCAGTCCTTAGCTCTTGAAAAAATTGCTTTTCGAAGGTTGCCAGCCTTTTTGCAGGGGTGTGGCACCATGTTATTTATAGTAGTATGTATGTTAAGCCGCATAGAGGGCCTATGGCCACGTGGCTAATTAGCAAGTGAAGACCCGCTCTTTGGCTGCCATCTGTCGATTTGTTGGGATTTTGCTGCAGCAAATCTGGGTAGTTAAGACTTGGTCAGCCAGCCACGTATCCTGTCGCAGGAATCATTTTGAGCTACCTGAGTCGCTCAGTTTTCGACCATGTGGGGCCGTATGAGACTCATGCGGCTAAGTCGCAAACTTTCTTAGCCCACATATAGCTTAAGGATTTAAGCCGCATAGATTCTGTATCTTTGCCGCATAAATCTCATGTGGCTTGGGTCACAGTCACCTTTGGCCGCATAAAGTTCGGAGACTTTGGGGCCGCATATGTTTGATCTGCATAAGGTTCATACGACTTAGGTGACACTCCTTCTGGCCGCATGAAAGCGTATGAACCCTACTTTTTGGTGACGTCCCACGTCTTATCTTTTTGTCAAAGTGTCAGAGTTGTCATTTTTGTCAGTTGTGATAGAACTTGTTAGCTTTTTCAGACGAACTGATCCTCTTGGCCGTATACCTTTCTTCTGCAGCTGGTTGTCGACGGGCCTCATAAGGAAGTAAATCTGTCATGCGGCTTCCCTTTATGCGGACCAGTTTGGCCCAGAATACGTATGTGGCAAATTATGATCCGCATGAACCCCATATTTTCTATGCTTCTACAGTCGTGTCCAAGTTTTAAAGTCGTATTAGTGCCGAGTTTTCGACTGTACATAGTGTATGTAAAACACGTGCGAGTGCGATTTCTCACAATCCACTCGATGAAATCTCCTCAAATTTTATGTGCATTGTGTCAGTGTTTGCCCCCATCTCCCCATAAAATTTTGTGTCAAACCGTGTTATGTACAGTGCACAAGATGTGTCAAGCAGCAGGGGATGTGCATGGTGTCTGTGCGCGTGTGTGTGTGTGTCCAAAATGGATACAAAAAAGATCCTAATACCAACTCAGTCCTAAACCATTTTAATCTACCTATTATTAGCTACTCAAATATTTATTTATTTTTGAAAAACAATAACAAAGAATCCTTTGAGGCATTTCACCAAATACTTAGATAGTCACTCCGATACGTGTCTGATACACATATCAAATGGACACGAATTCCTACCAAACTTGTCTACATGTCTATGGTGCCTAGATGCATGCATCTATGAAGAGAAATCAGGAATTTAAAAGGATTTAGGGCTAATTACCTATTGAGAGTTAGATCTCAATGAAAAGACCTAATAATGAGCTCCTCTACCAATTTGTTATGGTTCAATGGTCCCCAAACCTTGCTAGCAAGCCTCCACTAGCCTCTTTTACTGTTGGGGATGATGATGCAATTGATTTGACTCAATTAGGGATTGATTTGAGCAAAAGGGATGAATTTGGGGAAGAACACTAATTAGGATTTTGAGAGGCTATAAAAAGAGGCAAGGGGGTCTCAATATGTGTTTATATAGGGGAGAGAACCCTTTGATGGAAGCCAAGGGTTGATTCTAGGGTTAGGGTTTAGTTTCATGAAGTTTAGAGGCCTCTAGCTAGTTTAATTCTAGGCTTAAGCTAAGGGCCCAAGCTAAAATATCTACCTTAACAAATATCCTACTTTAAACTAATATCTAGATATTACTAACCTTGTCATGATGGAAGCTTCTAATCTAATATCTAGGCTCATGACTAATATCTAGGTTAGGACAACTTCTAGGTTAAGGCTTAACAAATAGATTAGCACATAATTAATTAATTAATCAAAATTTATTTTTATTGAAAGTCAAAAATGACCAAAATACCCTTAGACTAAAAAGTGGTAATTTGCAATTCTAATCACGTGACTGGGCTCCCATGGTCATGGTTAGTCTCTAGGCTTAGCAATTCTAGGGTTGCACTAGTTAACCATCAAAATCACAATTCAACAGTTTAAATAGTATTAAATTAATTAAAATGCATAAAAAATCATTAACATGATTAAATCCTAATATTGAATAATTAAAATTATAAAAGATCAAAATTACCCTTATTTGAGAAAAGTGGGTGTTACATAGCAGGTCGTTTTCCTTTGTCGTCGAAGGCGGGGCAGTTAACTATAGAAGGTGAGCATTACGTGCCTTCTTCTCAGCAGCTTCCGCCTCGATGATCAAGGAACTCCAATCGGAAGGTTGAGCGGAGTTGAGCCAGAGCTTGATTGCAGGGATCATGTTCATGCTGCAGGAATCAATGAGTGCATGTTCTGATATACCCAGAAGCAACCTTAGGTATGCTCGTCGAAAACGTTCGATAAAGGCTCGAACAGTCTCCTTCTCTGTCTAACGCACTTCTATGAGGGACGACATGGTCATGTCTCTCCCTCTATCATAGAATCGATCAAGGAAGAGGTGTGACAAGTCGTCAATGGATGATATGGAGTTTTTGGGGAGACTGCAGTACCAGTCGTAGGCGACTCCCTTCAATGTCCCGACGAACAGGCTGGTGAGTAGGGCGTCTTCCTTCGAGAGATGTCCCATTTGAGACTGGAAGTAGGTCAGATACCGGCTAGGAGAATCCTTCCTATCATATGGCGTTAATATTTGTAGTTTATACTTAGGAGGGTAAACCACTTTATTCCACTCGAGGGGGTAAGGTTGCGGGATTCCCATCTTTTGACGTTCTTTCTGCCTATTTTGCACCTCGAAGTTCTCGCATAGATCTCTGATCATCTCGACCAAATCCTCTATAGAGCTGGGTACAGGTAAAGGTGGTACGACATGAAGCTGGGTATTCGAAGGAGCCGACGTCCGAGGTGCGGCGTGATGATCTGCATCCAAAAATACCCGTTGAGGGGGTATACTTGATTCTCCATTGGCCCCTGGGTCAGGACTGGTGAAAACAGGTGCCCTTCTAATGGTGGAGATGCCATAGTGGTCTAAATCTCAAACACCGTTTGGGTCAAGGTTTATTTGGAGGCAGAGAGGGTTTTGAGGCCCCCTCTAGGGTGTCCATGCATTGTACGACGTCTAAAGACAGAGTGTCTGGCTCTCCTTCGTCACCACCCCCTACCATGTAGACTGGCATGACATGGGTGGAGGTGGATGGATCGGTCGAGGCTTCGCTTTCAATCTCACTTTCCAGTAGAAAAGCCTCTTCTTCTGAGGCCTCACCCTGGCTACCCCCATCTACGTCAGGGTTGGTTCTTTGGAGGACGTGCTCATCTTCGAAAGGGTTGTCATGGATAGCAGGAGTTTGATCACTCCCAGCTGATGCTTCTGTTGGAACTGTCTTCCTTGACCGGGTGCCCTCAAACACCCCCGAGGACGGGACTATCATTTTACTCTTCCTCGACTGACTCTTGGACGATGTTGCTGAGGTCGAGGAGTTAGTAGTTGCCTTTCTTCCTGATGAGTGGAAGTTGGAGACAGCATGGCAAGAAGCGACCTTGGACTCTGACTCATCTTCAATTGGCACCTTCTTTCCGAGACGACGTCAGAAGGGTGCAACAAATTGCAATCGTTGGAACACAGACTGCATGGAAGATGGAGCTGTTGTTTTGCAACAACAACAGTTGATGGTGACCATGGCAGAAGTGTGCCCCGCAAGAGGCGTATCGTGCTTAATGGTCAGCTCTTCTGATCTGCGTTTGTGAGTGATCACATTACGCAAATCATGAGGGAAGAGTTTCTCTTTCACACCCCCTTCAGGTGCATGGCGATGCCAAGTGCTGGGGTGGTCATGTGAATGCTGCACCCCCTGATCTAGTTCCACCGTATGAGATATGCCCAGATCATTGGTGGGGGAGCAACATGTATTGCGACTTGAAACCACTTCATGCGTACAACCCACGTGGGCGCATGGATTCAAAGTCACAAGTTTTGCCTCACACGACTTGGTTCCAAACGCAAAGATGTGCCCAAGCGAGACGGGGACTTTGAGAGTCAGCTCGTATCTGGTACAAATACACCCGAGTCGACTCTGTATAGTTTACCATTGGCAGCACGCATGATTTTGAGCACGCATCTCCGGTTTACTGTGGGCGTAGCATATTTGGGCGCATGGCCCGTGTTGCCTTAGATTTTTTTGTACCAGCCCACAAAGGTGCATAGTACTCAGAATCCAACTCATCCTTGCCACGACAGCGAGTGATTCTGTCAAAGACAGAGGCCCTCTCCTGCACGCCAGAGTTCATGCGCGGGAAGCTGGATGCGACTTTGTTTCGTCAATGCATCTTCTTCGACTGGGAAGAGGACAGTTGGGGAATGCAGTCAACACTGCGTTTCCCTGGCCGATGTGTTGTACTAGCGGGCACATCTTGCTTGCTGGGAACATCAGCAGGAAAGGTGGGATGCGGTGGTGCGTCCCCCTCAGCGGTGGTGCTCGACGCATCGCCTTTGCACACCCAGACTTGGCGAGTCTTCTTCGGCTTTGGCAGCCGCTTCGAAGGACTTGCACTGCCTTCAGAGATGAACTCCTCATGCGCCTATTGATTGGGGCATACCACAAGTTTCTTATGGAAGGAGCCAAGCTTGGTGTAGTCGGATTGTGATATAACTTTCTCGTCAGAAGAGAAAGAAGTCCCTAGTAGAGTTGCCAGCTTGTTTGCCATCGAAAATACGATAAGGTTTTTTTGATTGATAAAACTTTAGTATTTTAATTACAAACAGAACAGTATATAATGTAGGACCTAGACATAGTCCTAGGGGTACACTTTTGTTTTTATTTAGGAACTGTATCGGTGGAGCGAGTGGTAATACGTTGACTCCGTTGACAATCTGACGACGATCTTGAATTCTTTGAAGATCTGGGCTGCTCTGGATGTCGAAGCATTTGGAGAAGAAGTAGACGTTACGTGTCTCTTCTTATCTCTGTATATAGATATGATGATCTGTGTGGATGAAAGAATGATCCTTCTATTTATATGCAGTAGACGGTCTGCTCATGCGCACATATATAGGATGTGCCTGTACGTGGGAACGCCATGTGACTGATGCTGTGTGGTGCATGGACGATGCACCCTGAGTTGAAGATAAATCTGTTGAACTGCTTTATTGGGATGTGAAGGAGCTGACACGTGGCAGTTGTGGAGATTCGATTGTTGCTGATATCTTGGGTGGTTAGTACCCATTCTTGTACAGAACTGAGTCATAATACACGTGGCGCATGTCTGTGACTCAAAGATCTCTGATTTTGTGGAAGATGATCTGTCAGGATGTGCATAGGATTAGGTGCATGGAGGGCGACTTGGTCTATGATAGACCAGTCTGGGTGCATGGTTTCTGAGGCACAGACTGAGTTTTTAGCGTATGGCTGTAGAGACGTATGCAAAGACTTAGCTTCTGTCTTTTAGGATCAGGAGCGAGTCTGGGGTGCATGACTTTTGAGGTGTATGCAAACTTCGAGGCGCATGGCTATGGGGGTGCATGTGAATGATCGGTCGGCCACGTGGCAAGGACAGCTGTAGCCGACAAAAAAGGCAAATAATGATGATGACGTAAGCGACTCTTCGTTTCTTGCAAAAAGTTGCCGATTGGTCATTCTTTGGGAGATGTGCTGCCAACTCTATCACGTAGCATTAAATGCTTGATGGGTGACGAGTTGTAATGGGCGTATCAGCTCGTGCCACGCTAGGCGCATGGGTCGATATCCTATCGGTACAGAGCGTATGGTGCTGACGGCGCATCTGCCACATGGCGCAGCCTCATTGGTCTGTTTGTTGAGTTTTTCGAGGCGTTAATGGCTGTTTTGACTTGGCTTAATACGAAGAGGTACATTCATCGTCATTAATGCAAATTCATTGCACAAAATATAAGGAGACTGCCACTTGGCGCATAGGCGAGGGTTACCACGGCCTATAAATAGCTTTGTGAAGATTTACTCATTTTATTTGGCTTTCTCTCATGGAGATTGTTTCACTTAACAAAATGCCTAAAATTGGCTTTTGAAAGAAAACGAGAAAAAGTACAAAAGTACAAATTGTTCTGGGAAGTATTGCTGTGGAAGTCTGATCTGAGAGCGATCACTTTGTTCCTTGGACCATACGATGATGATAAAGAAAACTGCTTGAAGAAGACGAACAATCGGAAGAACTAAGTCACCAGAAAGGTATCGAGCAACGGCACTGATGGCACAGTCGAATGCTTTCCTGCTTTGCTTCACCCTGTTCTTGAGAAAAAGTTGAAGAAATGCTTCTAGGAATATCACTCTGAAAGTATGAGTTTTCTCAGAATCTTCTCTCATGTATCTCTCTTGATCTCTTGATCATGTCTGTGTTAAAAATAAGTCTATTTATAGACTAGACCCTCTGTGCGTAAAAAGCAACAAAGTTGGGTCTCTACACAAGCAACTGTCACCCACGATTGGAAACCAACTCTGCGCGTGATGACACGTGTCCCATAACTTCAGCAATATAGGGAGAGCACGTACACATGTTCCTCGATAAGTGTGGCATGAAAGCCACGTATGCAAACCACGTTCTCATATAGCCAGAAAAGATCGGGCGTAAAAATGACCCAAAATAGACTTCCTGCGAAAAGTAGCAGACTGGGCGTAAAATAGCCCAAAATAGACTTTTTGCGTAAAGTGACTAAAAAGTAGCCTTGAGCGTAAAATTAGCTCAAATAAACTTTACGCGCACAGCAGCCTTGAAGCGTAAAAAGCTTGAATAGCTTTCGTGCGTAAAAGAAGTAATCTCTTGAGCGTAAAGTAGCCCATCTGCACACTAAACGACAAGTGTTGGGTTTGGTGTAAATCAAATATTCTCGGCTTCTGTGTAATCCTTTGTCAGAAAATCATTATGTTAGAACAGTATCACGCGCATTAAATGCGATGATTTGACAGTCTGTCCCTCGCGTAAAAGCTTTAAGGATTGCTCTCGCGTAAAGTAGCTTGCGTAGAGTTTTACTCTGTTTGACATGCGTAAAGTCTGAGTTAAACTCTGCTTGACTTGCGTAAAGCTCTTAACTTCTTTGACTTTGTCCATGAAGTACTTTTTACGCTCCTACAAGACCCCCTTCAAAGTTTTAAATTATTTTCAAAATTTTGAAATACTTTGAACAGAAGCGTAAAATTTAGGATTTCAACAGTCCGCGTAGAATTCGGGATACCCAACGGTCATCCGCGTAAAGTTCGGGATACTCAACAGTCCGCATAAAAGTTGAGATATCCAACAGTCAGCATAAATTTCGGGAATTTGAACTAATTTTCATAATTCTCTATAAATAGAGCCTTATGAGTAGAGAGAGAACTTTACTTGTCTTTTGCAATATCGATCTCTCTTTATTCTCTTCCCCTTCATACTCTCACTTCGACTCGATGGCCCCCAAGAGCAAGACCGCCGCCGACAACAAGGGCAAGAAGCCCGTCGTTGCTTCATCGACGGCCGACCGCTCGGAAACTAACATCCCATCATCGGCAGCACCCCGACAGACCAACCCCTCTGTGGCTCCGGCCATGAAAGGTAGAGAACTAAACTTCGACCGTGAATTCGCTAGAGAAGAAGACTCGAAAACTCCACGCCCACATTTATACGGGTTAGCGTAGAAATTGAAACAAAATACGCCCATGTTATACGTGTCTGCGTAAAATTAAAAACATACGCCCACGTTTATACGTGCCAGTGTAAAATTTAAAATACGCTTACATCAATATGTGCCAGCATAAAAATTAAAATACGCTCACGTCAACACGTGCAAGCGTAAAAATTAAAATACGCTCACGTCAACACGTGCCAGCGTAAAATTCACAATACGCTCACGTCAATACATGTCGGCATAAAATTTAAAATACGCTCACATCAATACGTGTCAGCGTAAAATTCATAAGTGAAAGACTTTGCGTAAAAACAAAGAACTTTTACACTTTAAAATTTTTATCAACTTTAATTTTTATGTATAAGCAGAAAATTTTGCATAGTCAAGTTCTCTAGTACAGAGTCTTTAACTAAGTCATCTGCATAAAAATTTCAAATTAGATTTTAACTAACTTGTTTTTTCTTTTGGCAGTGGACTTGCAAATTCATCCGCTTGCAGAAATATTCGGCTCGCCAGCTAGTATGGTGGGCTCAAATTACTTAGAGGATTTGTCCCATGTGGAGTTCCCTCAGTCAAATTCAGAATACCCTGAAGGGAGACAACAGCTAATAGCTGCACAGGGGGACAGAATGTTATTGTCCATGATAAATAGAGAATTATTGGTATCGCTAGATGACAAACAATTTTTGAAGCCAGCCTTCTTGTTCGGGGATACGATAGACTTCCAATCACAAACACACCCCAAGAAGGAGGCTTGGGTGTATAAATTTGGAGAGAGGGCAATGTATCTCCCCGACATGGCCAGAGATTATCCCTTTATCTGTATTCGTCCATGCCACCCATCCCCGACAGATGCTATGGAACCTGACTCCCAGCAGTCATGGTAGGCCGGGCAGAATCATTTTCAAGAGGGAGAGAGCCAATGAAATGGGCTACCACATCAGCACTCTCAGTGGTGGTGTCGTCCCTTTCTCTGGTCTATTACCTGGATTTACACCGAGTGAAGATTCGGCTCTAATCTAACCGGTGCAGACCCCAATGTTTATTAACAAGTTCATAAGGGCTGCAGTATTATATCCTCAGGCCAACCATAGGCTACTAGGGTGGTTGACTTCTTATAACCAGAACTGGATTCAGCTTAGTGCCTGGATTATGAAGAACTTCAAGAAGGACCTAGAATCCATCGGCCTTTATGAAGCGATAGCCTCTACGAGGCAGGATATACCGATGAACAGTAACCTGTTCTTGGCTTTGATGGAGCTGTATATGAGTTCAACAGAAACTTTTGCAACCCCATTAGGTGAGATGGGTCTTATCCTGCACGAGATGCAATTCATCTCTAAGCTGCCGATGGGTGAAGCTCCCTATGAAGAGTATGTTCCCTCCAACCGGGAACTAGCAGAAATCAGAGAGAAAAATCTTCGATTGGTTGAGGTTTACCAAGAACTGATGTGCCATTACTTAATTTGCACATCTATGTATGATAGTGGATCACACTTGGCATATACTAATAAATGGACAACCTATCTATTCTACCATGAGAATAGGATATCCAAGAGCGAGAAGGGGAGATTTCAAAAAAACAAGGCTCCAACCATCAACCCTTGTTCAATAATTACTTCAGATTTGATCCACAGTTTGATGGTCTCATATAAGTCTCCGGACCAGCATCTGTCCACTAAGACTGGAGACATCCCTGCGGGGACTGAAACCTTAAGCTACTTGAGGCATGGCAGTCAGAAGATCTCAAGGAAAGCCTTGCTGGCAGGCTTTCTGTCTCTGTGGCTGCGAAGATGGGTTGTGCCAGGGATCAGCACAGTAGACAGAATTCACCGAAACGTATTGTGGCCGGCAGTTCGTTTGGTGTTCAAGGTCAGAATCAACCTGCTATCGGCAATGGTGTGTCGAATGAACGCAGGTTTGCGGACCTTTGGTGAGGAACTAATCAACAATGCTCCTCACCGAAAAGATTTCTCAAGGATGGAGATGCCCTACACTTATCTAATGGGCTGGCTACTGCATCATAACTACAGTTTGTTACCACCGGGCCCTGGAGATAATGTAGATGTCTTCCTCCATAAATTCAACAAAGCCACATGGACTACAACTACAGTGGCAGATACCCGAACAGTACTGAATTATTCTCACGGTTGGAACTTCTTCTGCACAAGGCCACAAGTTCCAGCCGACTGCCTCGACGTACAGTTTGAAGACAGAGGAGAAGGGAGGAATTTATTGCCTGTGCCAGTTCTCAAATGGCTAATGTGCATCAGACCCTCCCATATGACGTACAGGAATGATGACGACTGTGCGTTCGAACCATATCTACCAAGTCAGTTCGCTCGCCAGTTTGGATATGACCAACTTTATGTTGGTAATCCCTCCACCAGCTTCTACCATTATGGGAAGCTAATTGATGGTGCAAGAGCCTGGAGATACTTTAGCACTGCTTGTACCGGTGCTAAATTCAGAGTATCGGCTGCTACAAGCACGACCGAGCTACGGATACTTCATACGTATGCTCGCTTTTATGCGTCCATTCGCTCCTTCGCACATGGCTATAATATGAAGGGGAGTCTTCGATGGCCCAAGGAAGGTAACGTCGAAGAACCAGTCAGGGTATTTCCAGACATAACCCATGACGCTGCTGTTCCAGATGAGTATCTGGAAGTAATCCCTGCAGGAGCTGGCGAAATAGCTGTAGGACCAATTGTTATCAGCAAGACAGGAAAGCGGAAATCAGGTGCAGCTGTTACCCTTCCAGAGAAGACCCTCCCAGAGAAGAAGAAGAAGGTTGCCGTCAAAGGGCCTTCTAGGCAAAGAGTCGCTACTCCAGAGAGCGAGACTCCAGTCGAGGAGCCGCAACATATTGCATCTTCTTCAGCTTATCCTGGAGAAGGATCCTCGGCATCCCAACCAATGGCGTCAACAGAAGCTGTGGCGGTCCTATCTCCTGGACGCCTCAGCTCATCACTTCATCTAACTTTGCCTCAAAAGACACAAGCTACTGAGGATGCTGCCACTACACATACTGTTGATCGAGAGCTCATCCCATCAGATGAACCGGCTCTTGCCTTCGATGATGATGATTGGGATGGGGACTATGACTCGTACTTGGCACGTCCTGTACCTACTCCAGGTAAATATAAATTACACAAAATCTATACAAAATTATGTATTATGATTTTGTATATTAACTTATTTTGCTTAATTTTTTTGTAGGTGTCATCACTGCAGCAAAGCCTGTGGCTGCTCCTCCTCAAGAAACTATTTATGAAGAAAATACAAAATCTGTGGAAGAGGATTCTTCTTTAAAAGAAAACTCTGATCAAGAAGAATGTCCTCCATCTATGGAGGTACAACAAGAGCTTCCCGTGGAGGCCCAGCCAGAATTGCCTTCTTTTGCTAAAAACAGAGAAGAAAAACAAACTGCAGAAGAACCAACTGCAGATGAAGAAGCGGCTGTTGAAAAAGAAACATACCTCAATGAAGAAACTGAAGTACTCCCAGAGCCTGAAGAGCCAGTAGCCTATAAAGGTGATGAGGATATGGTCAACTCATCAACTGAAGCTGGAGATGTTGTAATAGCATCCTCTATTATTGCTATTGTTCCAATACAAGTTCCTGAGAAGACAGTGTCTGAACGGGAGTCAGCTACGATAACTACTCCTCCCACACCAATCACCGCCACCGAAACTCAAGTAGTTTCGACTCCAGAAATGGCTCGAGTAACAAGTGCTGAAGACATTGTCCCTGAAGCTCCTGGAGATCAGTTAGCTATGGTAACAAAGACGACATCAACTTCATCTCAGTCTGCTACCAAAGCAACAATATCTGCTCCTAGTCTTCAGAAAAGGAACTTGGTAGACATAGCCGCAACACCAAGCTCAAATGCAGAAATGAATCTCTTAGTTGAGATTCATACTGAGACCTTCTACAAAATGCTGGCGGCTCTGATCAAAATGGTCCTAAAGAAGGGCCTCAATTATGAAAGCTTGAAGGCTGCTATTGCTCTTATGATCAGAAATGTCGCCATGCTCAATGATGCAACGAGAGCAGCGGCATTGGAGAAGGTCGTGGAGGAACTTGAACAGCCCATTAGAGAATATCTAAGGCTGTCAAGTGAAACTATTGAAAGCCTCATCCAAAGCGAGTATGACGCTTTATCAGCTGAATACTTCGCTCGGGAGACCACTTTCAATGAATCTCTCCAAGAGTACAGCAGCAAGGTTGCCAAAGGAAAAGGTTTTTTGGCTGAAGCTAATCCCCAGCTGGATATCCAGAGGGAAGCCTATAAAACTTTAAATATGAGAATTCATCAACAGAATGATAGAATTCGTGAGGTGGAGGCAGAATTGGCTCGCTTGAAGGCGGAGAGGGAGTAGTTGATCATAGCTCGAGAGCAGCATCTAATGCAGAGCTTAATATTGGAGGAACAAGTCTTCGGTGCTGAAGCTACTGTCAAAACCCTTAACGAAGCCAAGGATAAGATGATAGCTACTTTCGTCGAATTCTCCTATATTTGTACTCCAGAAGCTCGGCGTACTCTAGCTACTACAACTGTGATGAACTCTCGCGAGAAGCGTCTAGCAGACCTACAGAAACTGCTAGAAGATGTATCTGCTCCGCCTTAGGCAAATAAAGAGCTTTTGTATTCTTCTTTTTGTTCATCAATAAAGAATTATGTATTCTTCTGTCTTTTTAATTCTGTAATATTTTTAAGACATGAATGATATATTTTGTTTTGTGACCCTATTATTTATTTTGAATTTAAACAATAGGTATGAGATAGAAAACACTTATCAGAGGTAATATAGACATGACAAGTCTTCTAAACTCAATAAATTATATCTATCCAGAGGTAATGTGGACATAATAGATAATGAATCTTGTGTTCTTTTTAGAGTGTACAATACTATCAGAGGTAATATGAACGTGACAGATCGTAACAACTCAAAGAAAAACAGATTAATATCTATTCAGAGGCCATATGGACATGATAGATAGGAAAAGAAGTAGACTTAATATTTATTCAGAGGTCATGCGAACATGATAAATAATAAATCTCTCTTTTTTAATCAGCTGGTAAGACAGAAGATCAAAAATTCTCTTTTAGGAGACAAATAATCAGCTTAACCAAACATTGGTAGCTGGAGAATAAAGAAGAAAGTCAAATATAATATTTCTTCAAGAATTTGTCATTAATTAACATCATGAGCAAATCTCCATTAGGTTTAGACAACCTATAGGCACCATTAGAGAATACCGTCTCGACGACATAAGGACCTTCCCATTTTGCTTGGAATTTCCTTTTGCTCTTATGAGTCATCACCATCGGTCTTTGAGCAGCTAGAACTAGCTCACCGACTTTAAATACCCTCTCTTTAACTTTACGATTGAAAGCTCGAGATATGCGGGCTTGATATAGCTCAATGTGCTGTTGTGCTTGAAGACGCTTCTCGTCTAATCCTTCAAGTTCTTGGAGTCGTAAGCGATCATTATTCTCTAAGGTTAGCTCATTAGCAATGGCTATTCTAAGAGATAGAATCTGGATTTCCAGTAGAAGAACAGCCTCACATCCATAGACCAGTGAGAATGGTATAAAACCAGTAAGAGTTCGGACTGTCGTTCGGTAAGCCCATAAACATTCTCTAAGTTTCTCATTCAAATCACGTTTATTAGAAGAGACAAACTTTTTGAGAAGTTTAATGATTGTCTTGTTAAAAGCTTCGGTTAAACCATTAGCAGCTAGATTATAAGTCGTAGAAGCCAGCTTTTGGATCCGATTCTTATCGCAGAATCGATAAAACGCCTGACTGGCAAATTGTGGTCCATTGTCATAGATTATCCTTCGGGGAATCCCAAAACGATAAATGACATGGTGTTTAATGAAGCTAACCACATTAGATGTTTTTACTTCAACAAGGGGAACCGCTTCTGCCCATTTATAAAAGTAATCGGTTATAGCCAGTATAAACCGATGTCCCTTGACAGAAGAAGGGTTAATCGGACCAATAATATCCATGCCCCAAGCTTCGAAGGGCCAAGAAGCTGCTGTAGGATGTAAAACTTCAGATTGTTGATGAATAAAATTAGCATGAATCTGACATGCTTTACATCATCTGGCATAATCCACAGCATCTGCTATCATGGTAGGACAATAATACCCCATTCTTCGAATGCGGTCCTGCAATTTCGGACCTGGTTGATGGGCACCGCAAACACCATCATGAGCTTCACGGAGTGTTTGCTTAGCTTCACTCTCAGAGAGACAATGCAGCAAAAGTCCATCATATGAACGACGATATAACATATGCAAGGAAGAATCATAGTAGAATCGAAATAATCTTCTCTTGATTGATGTAGCTCTTTTGGATCTTCAGGTTAAATCCCATGAACCGTATAATCGATGAATGGACTTCTCCAATCCCTTTGTTGGGAACTTGATTCTGTAGTGTAACTATGTTCGATTTGCAAATTATTCTTGACACAGAATAAGTCTCGATCCAACAAAGTAACGGTGTTTTATCTTCTAATTGGAACAACTAAGTCTGTAGCTAAACTAGCAAGAGCATCAGCTTCCAAATTTTAAGAACGTGGTTCGAATTCGATAAAAAAACCCTTTGAATGAAAGGACCAATTCAATTACCACTTGATGATAAGGGATGAGGTCAGTATTTCTAACTTTATATGTCCCTCTGACTTGATTAACAATTAGTTGAGAATCTCCAAAGCTTCCAGAAACTCAATGTCTAATTGTTTTGCTACTTGAAGGCCAATTAGCAGAGCATTATATTCTGCCATATTGTTGGAGCATGGTTCATAGAGAGAATAAGTATGGTATATGACCATCTTATCAGGAGAGACTAAGACGATGCCTACTCCGGAGACAATATTGTCTTTAGGTCCAACCCGTGATGCTCCATCAAAGTGTAGTTGCCAAATATTTTCCCTCAAAGTCATGTTGCAATCCACGACTTCATCTGGAATGTCCTCATATAACTTAGAGGTTTCAGGTATAGGGTGAGCAGCTAAGAAATCAAATAATGCTTGACCCTTCACTGATTTTTGAGGTACATAGACCATGTCATAAGGAGTAAGCAACATCGCCCAGGTGGCTAACCTGGAGTTAAGAATGCTCGGTTTTCTCATCAATATCCGAATAGGATTTATTTTGGACATGACATGAATAGTTTGTCCTGACACATAATGTCGTGTCTTTTGGACAGCAAAAACCAAAGCCAGACATTCTTTCTCCACAGGATTATAACTGTGTTCAGCTCCAACCATCATTCGGCTAAGATAATAAATTGCATGTTCATGGCCTTTATCACTTTTCTGTGCAAGAAGAGCACCAAGAGAATGATCTAAGGCTCGAACATATAGCAAAAATGGTCTTTCTACCATTGGAGGTACCAGAACAGGTGGATTTGTAAGGTATTGCTTGATGTCATTGAAGGCTTTCTGAAATGCTTCATCCCAAACAAATGATACACCTTTCATTAATAGTCGAGAGAAAGGTTGACATCTCCTAGAAAGATTGGATATATATCTCCTGATATAAGTAATGCGACCGTGGAAGCCGCGTAGTTCTTTTAGATTGCGTGGAGGACGCATTTCAAGAATTGCTTTGATTTTATCAGGATCAACATGGATACCTTGAGAAGTGATGACAAATCCCAAAAACATGCCACTGGAAACCCCTAAGAAAGACTTAGTAGGATTCATCTTTAGTTGATGTTGACGCATCAACTCAAATACTGTCTTCAAGTCTTGAATATGATCATCTTTTGATCGACTTTTGACAGCAATATCATCTACATAACATTCAACTATTTTCCGTAGATGTTCTTGAAAGATGCTGCACATGGCCCGTTGATACATAGCACCGGCATTTTTAGACCAAACGGCATAACTGTATAGCAATAAACCTCCAAGGGGTGTACGGAAAGCAGTGTGCTTTTCATCTCCTGGATGTATTTTAATTTAATTGTATCCTGAAAATCTGTCCATGAAAGACATACATTCAAACCACATGTGTTGTCTATCATGACATCGGTAATCGGAAGTAGAAATTCGTCTTTTGGACAAGCTGCATTAAGATCTCAAAAATCTATGCAAACTCAAACTTTTCCATTCTTCTTCATAACAGGAACAATATTAGCAACCCAGTCTGGGTGTTGTTCTTCACGAACAAAGCCACATGTGATCAGCTTTTTGATTTCTGCTTCAATTGCATCCATCATATCTGGTCGAAAATGCCGCAACTGTTGTTTCACAGGCTTGGCATTAGGAAGAATATTGAGTTTATGAGTAGCTACTTTAGGATCTAGACCCGGTATGTCCTCATAACTCCATGCAAAGATATCAATATATTCTTTAATCAGTTGTATCAACTCTTTCTTTTCATCTTCAGAAAGGTTTTTCTGATGAATATTGGCTTAGACGTAGTTCCGTCTCCAACGTCAATCTGGATAATTTCATCTTCTGTAGGTGGATGTCGCTGTTCAAAACGAAGCTCCCACTGAGTGTCCATTTGTTGTGCCCAAGGGTCATTTTCAAATGGCTCAGATTCACCATCAGTTTAAACCATGTTGACTGAGAATACGCACTCAGATTCATCATAATAATCTCCTCCAGAATATGAGAATTATAAAAAACTGGAAGAATATTCTTCTTCCATATCTTCTTTGTACATGTGGGATGTATCAGATTCGATGAACTAGATTTCTTCAGAATCTGAGGATTGTGAAGAACTGGAAGAAAATTCTTCTTGTATATCTTCATTAAACATATGGGATGGATCGTATCCCAACCCATGGCGGGTTTTCTGGTAAAATGGATCACCACATAATGGTAACCGTCTACCTTTGCCTTGATTGAGACCTTGCATAGTCTTCAAATCATATCCCATATTCTGGATAATTTTAAGAGATTGTTGACTATATTTATCAATTCGGATTCTACCTTTATCTTTCTCTCTGAGATCATCTGTCTGAGTAACGGAGATATTTCTAGCCAGGCCAAACACAATTTGGCACTTGTTTTTCTTATTAGACGAAATCACAAAATAAGATTCTTCGTGACGTCTATAAGTTACACAAGCTTGTGATGATGAGGATACAGGAAGAAGATATGGAGAAGATGTTAAGAACCTTTGAGCATAGGGTCCAACATCGACATGAGGAGAAAAAAGTTTTTCTTTATGATTAATGTATAAGGTTTCCTTTTTATTTATGTGATTTTTATGTTGATGACTTTGATTATCAGTAGATAAAGTCATTCTCTCAATAAATTTGACAGCCATGTACTCCAAAAGGAAATCTACATTAATATTAGAAAATACAGAATGATCAATATTTACATCATTTACAAACTGACTACTACGCTTTGAATTGATCATTAACGGACCGTCATCCGTCTTCTGCGTAGACTTGCCAAGGTTGATAATCAGAGGTTCTGGATCATTCGTACGAGAAGTACGTCCCTTGACTTTGATCATGAGAAGTTGAACTTGGCTCTTGGCTGGAATACTCATTGATTCCTCAAACAAAGCTCGAGTTCTTCCTTTAACCTTGATCATCAGAGATTGCTCATTGACAGGTTGGGGTTGGATTCAGCCTTTGACTTTAATCTTCAAAGGTTGCTCTTCTGAAGGATCTTCATTGACAGATTGATCTTCTGCAGGTGATCAATCTTTGGCCATATCTGATATCTCCTTCACACGCTCTTGTTTGTAGAGTATTGAATCAGAGAAATAGGCTTCAACACCCTTAAAAGGATTGATATCTGCAAATTCAGCCTTCACAATCCCTTGAGAATCTACGTACTTGAAGCATTGGTGGAGAGTTGAAGGCACAATGTTATGCTCATGTATCCATGGTCTTCCAAGGAGGATGTTGTAAGATACACCTGAGTTGATAACATAAAAAGTCGCCATAGTTCGAAGATCACCAATTTGAATATTCAGACGAATCTTTCCCAGTGGTTTACTCTTTCCAGAGTTGAAACCAACTATTATTGTACTAGTGTAAGTCAAGTCACTAGTAGGAATCCTCAAGGGTCATAGCATAATCTAAAGAATAATGCTAATAGAAGACAAAGGATCAATTTAAATCCTGTCAATTTTAGTAGATTCAATATACCCTGTGTAGCATAGAGGCATGTCGTGCTTATTGTGCTTCAACAGCTTATATTCTTGTGTGAAGGTAATGTTAGGAATTGCTTCCATCACACTATGACATTGTGAACACGACACTAGTATATTGTCTGGACTCTTGAGTTGAGCTAAGTATGAGTCTGCTTGTAGCAAAGCTTCGCTCAGAGTTTCTCGGCTTTCTTTAGAAAGACGAAGCAGCTCAAAGATAGAAAGTCTAGTCGGGGTATTAGCTAGTTGGGCTAGAATATCGAACTTGCAGTGTTTCACCACCACCCCTTGATTTGAAGCAGACTTCAATAGGACGTCAAAGCGTACTACTTTCTGTTTCCCTTTCTCAACCACAGATGGTTTAGCAGGAATAGGAGATGGTTGAGATGGTAGTATTTCAGCAATGTCCTCCACTTCTTTAGAAGTTTCCTCATAATATTTGTGGTATTCTTTCCCAGATCTCGTACCAGCAAAGGTTTCTTCTTCAGACTCAGGAGAATGAAGTACCATATTACAGGTTTTATTCTTCTTTCCCTTAGCCTTCTTCTTGCAAGGATTTTTATGAGGAACCTCAAAACCCAATCCAACAATAGATTTTTTGACTTTGAATTTATAAAGGAAGTCGCATTCCTTTATCATAGTTCAAGCCTTCCGCCTTTTGAAAGTCATAGCCCATCTTTTTTATGAGATGGACCGATTATTGACTATACATGTAAGTGGGTAGCGGACTTTCACTAGATGGTTCAACAGAGGAAGGAGGAATAGAGACCTATGTAGCTACAGGAGAAAGAGGAATAGAAACCCCTGTAGCCACAGGAGAAAGAGTAATAGAAACCTCTGTAGCCACAGGAGTAGGAATACTCGGGACAGGAGGAAAAATGCCTACAGGAGCTTTCTCATAAGCAGCAAAGACTTGTTGTGCCCTGTATAAGGGGATACTATTCATAGCTAACCACTGCTGATGAGTAAGTTTGAGTTTGGTAGGAGGAGCCAAACTTGGAGGGCATATATTCAAACCTCTCAGTCTATCCTCCAAAGGAATGCCGTCCCAAAGATTATCCAAATCATCATGATCTGGAGTAACAACATGAGAAATCATGTTACAGGTTCTGACTTTTCGACCTTTCTTGGATTTTGAAGTTTTACCTTCATCTTCCATTTCAGGTACTAAGTCAGGATGTACCTACATAATTTCACCATTTTTTAATGTGAGAGGCAATAATCCTTCACTTTGCTCTCTAGCAGGCAGGAGATTCACAATTGTCATTGTCGCCTTAGAAATTGGGACAATCCCATCTGGAACTTGCTGTGGAGGAAAACCTCTAAATTGAAGAGAAATTATATTAGTTGTAACTGTATGCTCATTATTGGTTAAAGCGATGGCATTAGCATTTATCAACTCTTAGATTTTCTTCTTTAAGACGTAGCAAGCCATGGTAGGATGATTTATATATCTATGATAGATACAATATTTGGGATTGCCAGTCAGATTCACCTCATTAGGCCTTTTTGGCTCTGGAATCTGGAGTTTGCCACTCTTTACAAGACATTAGAATATCCCTGGGATATCACTGTCATCAAAAGAGTACTCTTCTTTTGGTTTGGAAGAATCCATATTATTTGGTATCGTTTTGGGTTTTGAAAGATTAACCACTAAGGTTTCCTTCCCTTTCCTATTGCGATTGCCGAAATTATTACCAGAAGAGCCTTTCTATCATTTCTCTTCTGAAGCAAAGATCATCCCGTATTTATGAGCCAACCTACCATTGGTCTCGACTGAAACTGCTACTATAATGAACAAGGCCCAATCTGTAAATTGAGAGCCCGTAAAGACAACAATAGTTGGTCGCAGATTCATTTTGCATGTATCAATCAATGTTGAATCTGGCATACCAGGAGGCATCTTTAAAGTTGCATCTCGGAAATGTTCGATAAACGTCAGAGTATCTTCCTTCTCCTTTTGTTTGATTTCTATTAGGGAGGACATATTCATATCCATGCCTCCTTTATAGAAACGAGAAAAAAATATTGCTTTAAATTCGTCAAAAGACGATATGCAATTGTCGGGTAGACTGCGATACCAGTCATATACTGAACCCATCAAGCACCCAATAAAAACTCAGGTGAGAAGAGCATCATTCTTCTGCAGATGTACAGTCATAATATCAAAATAATTGATATACTGACTGGGAGAACCCTTTTCATCAAATAACACCATCGATTGTGGCTTGAATTTTGGAGGAAATAGCACATCATTCCAGTAAGGAGGATAAGGCTGCTTGATCCCTAACCTCTGGAGTTGATCCTTGTGCTTCAGTACTTCAAACTGTGCTTTTAGCTCACGCACTGCTTGAATAGCTTCACTAGTTTGAGGAAGCACATTCGATTGAATAGTTGCTGGATGTACAGTAACCCCCACCGGAGGTGGTATATCTTCTGGAATGATAGGATCTGGAGATACAGAATTTTGATTGACAGCAGGCTCTTGACAAAGATTATTTAAAGGTACATCAACCCCTTGACTATCTTGAGTTTCTGCTGCTACCTGCACCGGTGTTACTACTGCTGGCTGAGCAGTTTGCTGAGTCATTATTATTTGATGCATACTTTGCATCATAGCAAGCATGTCCTTCAGTGACTGCTCAACTGCAGAGAGACGTTGTTCTGTATTAGCAGTTGACGTCTCCGGTTCATCTCCGATAGCACAAGATTCAACATCCCTTGAACATACAGAGGGATTAGTATAGAGGTATGAATCAACACTATCAGTTTCTGACTCAAAAGACTGGGTTCCCCAGCTTCTGAATCTGAAGATTGCAACTGTCTTTGACTTCTTGACCGGGTATGCTGATATACCCCTTCAAAGGTATCAAGAAGTCGGTTGAACTGTTCTTGGTCATCAACTGAATGCTGAGGCACATTGTAGCTTAATCGGTCAAAAACTGACCATTTAGAAGCCGAACAGCAACATTTGATTACAATCTGGTGACACTCACAATAATAATTTTCTTTGGGGAGTGTCACAGGAGATTTTTTGTCTTTACGCTATTGTACAAGCAACTAGCGTAAATCAGAAGGAGTAGAAGGAGTCGTCTTCTTTATTATATTTGGGACAGAGAATCGTTTAGTCCCTTGTGTATAAAAAAAGATTACTGGCTGCATTAGCAGAACCAAACTGGGCATTTTTATGCGCCTGGAGTTGCGTGCGTAAATCCTGAGATTTTTGTGCACAAAGAACTCCATCAGCATTACGCGTAATCTGAAGGTTTGGTACCTTGCGTAAAGAAGTGTAAGAAGGTTGTTGGTAAAAAAACTGAAGTCTTACCAATAATATTATTCTTGTTTTTACGCAACATGCATGTTGGCAAATTCACTTTAGATGCAGAGGCATCATTGTAAATTTTATCTACTATGTCACCGATAGGAGATTTACCTTTACGCGTAGAGCACAAAATATGAATATCTGCCACGTCACAGACGAGAGATTTTCCTTTACGCGTAGAGCGTAAAACTTATGTGTCTACCACATCACAGATGGGAGACTGATTTTTACGCGCAGAGCGTAAAAATTGATTTTTATGCGCAGAGCGTAAAAATTGATTTTTACGCGCAGAGCGTAAAAATTGATTTTTACGCTCTGCGCGTAAAAATTGATTTTTACGCACAGAGCGTAAAACTTGAGAGTCTGCCACGACACAGAAGGGAGACTGATTTTTATGCCCAGGGCATATCACTGAAGTAGAGACTGCCTCGTCACAGACGGAAGCCTCCACAACAGGAGTGGAAAGGATTCCTTTGCCTTCAGAGACAACAGGGAGATCCGAGGATGCTTTGGACTTAGGAATCCAAACTTTTCGTGCCTTCCGCGATTTTTGAACATTGGAGCAACGAGTACTACCCCCCAGTTCGGAGCATTTCTTCGTAAGCAGTCTGGTCGAAGTGAACAACCAGAGTCTTCTTTGTCGATCCGACCGACACATCATCATATTGAGCAATTGCCTTCTCGTCAGAGGAGAAGGTCGTCCCCAACAGAGTCGCCATTTTGTTTTACTTAACAAAATACCTAAAATTGGCTTTTGAAAGAAAACGAAAAAAGTATAAAAGTACAAATTGTTCTGGGAAGTATTGCTGTAGAAGTCTGATCTGAGAGCGATCACTTTGTTCCTTGGACCATACGATGATGACGAAGAAAACTTCTTGAAGAAGACGAACAATCGGAAGAACTAAGTCACCAGAAAGGTATCGAGCAACGACACTGATGGCACAGTCGAATGCTTTCCTGCTTTGCTTCAACATGTTCTTGAAAAAAAGTTGAAGAAATGCTTCTGGGAATATCACTCTGAAAGTATGAGTTTTCTCAGAATCTCCTGTCATGTATCTCTCTTGATCTCTTGATCATGTCTGTGTTAAAAATAAGTCTATTTATAGACTAGACCCTCTGCGCGTAAAAAGCAACAAAGTTGGGTCTCTACACAAGCAACTGTCACCCACGATTGGAAACCAACTCTACGCGTGATGACACATGTCCCATAACTTCAGCAATATAGGGAGAGCACGTACACACGTTCCTCGATAAGTGTGGCATGAAAGCCACGTATGCAAACCATATTCTCATGTAGCCAGAAAAGATCGGGCGTAAAAATGACCCAAAATAGACTTCCTGCGTAAAGTAACAGACTGGGCGTAAAATAGCCCAAAATAGACTTTCCGTGTAAAGTGACTAAAAAGTAGCCTTGAGCGTAAGATTAGCTCAGATAAACTTTACGCGCACAGCAGCCTTGAGCGTAAAAAGCTCGAATAGCTTTCGTGTATAAAATAAGCAATCTCTTGAGCGTAAAGTAGCCCATCTACACACTAAACGACAAGTGTTGGGTTTGGTGTAAATCAAATATTCTCGGCTTCTGTGTAATCCTCTGTCAGAAAATTATTATGTCAGAATAGTATCACGCGCATTAAATACGATGATTTGACAGTATGTTCCTCGAGTAAAAGCTTTGAGGATTGCTCTCGCGTAAAGTAGTTTACGTAGAGTTTTACTCTGTTTGACTTGCGTAAAGTCTGAGTTAAACTCTGCTTGACTTGCGTAAAGCTCTTAACTTCTTTGACTTGGTCCATGAAGTACTTTTTACGCTTCTACAGAGATAAACTCGATCAGTCCCCTGCCTCTGCGAGTTGTTGATCCTCTCGTTCGCAGAAGCTTTGACGATGAACTCCTTCCGAAGATGAAGATGCGCCGAGTTGGTTTATTCACCATCGGCCCTATTTTAGTATAAGCCTATGAAAGTGCATATTGCATCCAAATATCAGGATCGTCGTGTCCCGACACAGGATGAAGGTGCCTATTGCATCCAAAGATCGGGGCGGTCGTGCCCCAATATTTATTATGCTGGAAAAGCTGCAGAACGGGGCTATCGTGCCCCAATTTTTGTTAGGCAAGAAGAGCCACTCCTCCTAATAGAGTGCACGTACACTAAGAAGGAAGTGATTCGCTCTGACTATGCATAGGGATGTGCCTACACTGAGATGCTAGAATGATGTGCCTGGCTGTAGCACTTGAGTGATGCGCCTGGCTGTATGTTGAAGTGATGCACCTGGCTGTAGCACTTGAGTGATGCGTCTGGCTGTAGCTTTGTTAGGCTTTTTTCCTTTCTCTGTAAAGAATTTCCTTTATAAAAGAGTTTTAGACATGTAATAGACTTTCATATGAAATAAAAGTCCAATTTTTATGTCTCTACTTCTTTGTTGTTTTCTGCTGTGCTAAGTGTTCTGTTGAGTTCCTCGGCGCATGTCAATTTGGGGCAAATAAGATTTCTGGCCTTAGATGCACCTGAAATTCCATGCTTCTACACTGACAATGCAGGTAAGTGCCCAGTAGCCAATTAGGATGAAAGCTGGCTATGGCACATGAGGCTAGGACGTGTATATATGGATACTATCTCAAGGCTATGCACTAAACAGCAGTTAAAAGAATTCCCAAAAATTACATTCAAGAGAGAGATGGTATGTCCAGACTGTGAAAAGAACAAAGTAACTAGATCATCCTTTAAATCCATTAACGATGTAAGAACTTCGAGACCTATGTAGTTAATTCATATGAATTTATTTGGTCCTAGTAGAGTCGTTAGTCTTGGCGGTAAGCTCTACGCTTTTGTTATAGTCGATGATTTCTCTCGCTTGGGTTTTTTAATCAAACAAAAGTGATGCCATTTTTGAATTTTAAATATTTTACGAAAATGTACAAAATGAAAAAGGCTTCATGATTACTCGAATTCGAAGTGATTATGGTGGCAAATTCATAAATGCTAATTTCAAAAAGTTTTGTGATGATTGTGGATATTACCACATGTTTTCTTGTCCTAGAACTCCTGAACAGAAAGGTGTTGTGGAGCGGAAGAATCATACTCTAAGCGATATGGCTAGAGTCCTGCTAAATCAACATAATCTTCCTAAATATTTTTGTGTAGAAGTTGTTAGTACAGCCTGTCATATTTTAAATAGGGTATTAGTTAGACCTATCTCGAGGAAAACCCCTTATGAATTGTAGTTTAGAAGGATTCCAAACATCTCTTATTTTAAGGTTTTTGTTGTCGTTGTTTTATCCTTAACACCAAGGATAACTTGGATAAGTTCGACAAGAAGGCAGATGAAGGAATATTTCTCCGGTATGCTACAAAGAGTAAGGGATATAGAATTTTTAATAAAAGTTGTATAATTATGGAAGAATCGATTAACATTACTTTTGAAGAGCTCAATAGTCAGAGATCTAGCGACAGTGATGATGAGAATGTACAAAACAAATTCAAAACACCAGAAGATATTGCTACTAACGATAGCTATCTTCTGTCATACAGGCATAAATAGCCTGAAGCAACACAGTGCACGAGTCTTCAGACTACCGCTAGCTTGGATCCGGCCCCTACAGCTAGCCCATGGTAATTAATATTAATTAATCAAGGAGTTAAAAAATATTAAAGTTACGTTTATAATTTATTACACATAAAATGAATGAAAATTCGAGTAGCCGAACTCCGACCGAGTTCTGACCGAGTTTGGACCAAACTCGGTGTCGAGTTTTGAATATAACAACAGCGAACATAAACCCCCCTTTTTATTCTCTTCATCTTCCTCAACACAGCTAACTCCGAACCCCTAAACCCTAAACCTAGCTCTTTGGAAATCCTCCTTCCAAGGCTCAAAACTCCCTCTTCTCGGATCTACCGGCTCTACGAAGGTTTTCTCCACTCTTTTTTCATCTCCATTGAGGTATATCTCTCTCTTTTTTCGTCTTATTTCAATTCTAAGGTTCCTAAGCTTATCAAGAGAAAGAAAAATAACACTGCCTCATCCTCCACTTTGGAGTATGAACCTGTTAAATTTTTTAGTCCTACTCGTCCCAACGACGACGGATTTTGACACCAACCTATTTTTGTCATCCGAGATTTCACTATCTTGGTTTACCCAATTTTGATACCGAAAAATTTGCCCCAAAAAATTGATTAATTTCACTGTACTCACGGAATATACTGTAACTTTTCAAAATTTGGGCCCCGAGACTTATTAGTGAGTATGAGCCAAATCTATGAAAATGTTGTTTTATTATAATTTGCAAGAACAGACGGTAACATTTACTTCTGTGTCAGTAGAAAAGAGCTTGAGATTAATTCGGCAAACTTGAGCGAGTATTTTCATATGCCAGACAACGGCGACGCTCTAGTCGATATTAACAAAGTTTAATTCCCTCCTGACATAACTCTTGAATCGTTCAAGGCAGCTCTGTGTCATCATAGTCCAGTTCCACGGGCAAGGTTGTTCACACGTCACCTGAACTAGCATTTCTATGAACTCTATCGCATTATTTATTCTGTTTTATTACCTAAGATGGGATCCAATGACGAGATCACCTTCTTAGAATTATCTGCTTTGTACTACATTCATTTTGGAGTCACTTTTTCTGTTCCCAAGACCATGATTGCTGGTATGGTCAATTGTCAAAGGGTAGGCCGCAATCTCCTATACCTTATGCATCTCGCGGTTATCTTCCAGAAGTTTGGCTTCAACTTAGACATTTGTCCTATTTCTGGATTACCTTCTGAGCTTTGTAGATCTAGGAAGTACCCTCAGCCTCTACCTTCACCTGGTGGTGATCCAGCCACTGCACATGATCCAGCCACAGCTCCAGCATATGCTCTAGCCCCTGCAGCTCCAGGCCATCACTTTGACGAGCCCTTTCAGAGGTTCGATGTGTTTGTCACTCTTCAGGGAAAGCGGCATCATACCTATATGACTCGTTTCACCGATGCTGAGTAACATCATATTTCTCAGGCCTATGTCTTGAGAAACGGCATGGCAGACATTCAGTGGACATTGGCACATCATCCGACTGATCCAGCTCCTATCCTTTGTCATCCCGGCTTCGACGGACCGAGATTTAAGGATCATCCTACTCTTGGATTCTTTGATCCGACGAGAGCTTATGTTGATCCCGAGCCTCCCGCTGACCCTTCCGGTAATGATGCTGATATGTGATTCAGTTTTTGGCTTAGTATTTTATGGACATGTTCTGGTTGATGATGATCTTTTGTAGTGACATATTTTATTCTCAGTTTGGACTATCCGTAGTATTTTGCACTATTTCAGTTATATGTGCTTTTGTACTATTTGAATTTCAGTTGTAGTAGTTAGTTTATTTGCTATCTTAGTTGGTTTTTATTACTCATGCTTTGTTACTGCTACAGCTGATGTTATCATACTTGAGATGCTGGCTTGTTAGTTTATATCACTATTTTTGGATATCACTCTTCTTTTTTTTGTTATTGTTGGCTTCACATATTACGGGAGAGTCACATTTTGAGTACATGACAAAGGGGGAGAAACAGTATACCAATCATCCAAAGAGTATACCAATCATCCAAAATTTTCTCGCGATTCAAAAGTACAAGTCAGGTATATATTTCAAAGTTATATTTTTTCGTTATATTTTAGTATAGACACAAAGTTTGTCAATTATTTAAATAGGGAAGATTGTTGGCCCATTGGTTAATGATCACAGCTGATTTTGATAATCAACGTCAACTTTGGTCGATACGCAAAATATACATATTGCTATAGGCTTACATGATTCAAAGGAGAAGAATGTTTGCATCCTACCACTTCAAAGTACAAACATTGCATCATCATCAAGAACCAATATCGCACTAGAATCAAGCTTTTTATACTTTCTTGCATATTTTCAATTTTATTGAGTCCAGAAAATAGATGTGAGGTTGATCAGGATTGATACTGACTTAGGTTTCTATCAGTCCATTTTCTAAAAAGCCTACATATTCATTCTTCCAAGTCCACTATCTAAAAAGCCCAAAAATCCAACACAAAATTGGCCCAAACCAATAGTTCTGACATGACAGAACTCAGGTAGAACTCGACTAGAACTCGATCAAGGGCATTTCAAAATTCAGTTTGGTCTTCCACCATATCTGCCTACAACGTTCGAATGCGAGATTCATGCATCCGAACTCAGCCCGAACTTTGCTCAAATTTGGTCTGCAAAAATACTACAAATAGAAGAAAATTTTTACCATTTTAACTCACTCATTCACTCTTGTCACGACCCGCACCCAGTGTAGGGGCACGAGAAGTGGGTACATCCAGCCTACGCCGCAGAATCGACGGTAGAACGCTGTTGAAGGTCGCTAACTAAACAACTCACGCAATATATATAAATGTACCTATCATAAATCTCAACTCCGAACGGAGGACAAGTATAAGATATGATATAACTCAATCACAGTCTAAGCACGATAGAATAACACGGAAGTCTATACTAAACTCAAAGCAACAACTTAAATAAACTTCTAAAATAATAATATCTCAAACAATCTCAAATACAACTCAAATCTCTACTTATTACAATATAAGTTCCAACAGAAAAAACTAAACCATAAACTAGCAATCTACTCCAAGCTCTACTGGTCCTCTAGGCTAGCTGTGAATCTCTATGTTACCTGTAATATTTTCAACAGGTCCAATCAGGAAAGGAACGAGCACAAAATCTTAACAGTTCATATCATGACAGGAATATAAAACATGCAATAGAGTAAGATATATGAATCGCTGAAAGAAATGTACATAAAAAAGAGAGATAACTGTGCTGGAAATATCTACTATAAGTAAAGAACTACAAGTGACTAGTAGTTTAGAGTACAAGATAGGCATGTGAACGGCTTGATCAATACATGATTACACTATTGAGTTGTACATGATTACACTACTTGAAATTGTTCGCATGACTATTTCTACTCCCCTGTACCCCAATCAATACACAAGGTTCTAGACAGTTATGTTATTGTACATGATCATCACATGGGAGCTCATAAATGAGTGCACGTAAAATTATACATGAGGGCTCTGTGAACATGAGAGTACATGAATCACAAGAGTATACATGAATAGTAAAGGTACATGAGTACAAGATGAAAGTGAAATACACATGGCATGATGTACCCGATGATCCCGAGGGGGATAACATCCCATGAAAAGATCCATATAGTACCAATCCGTGTTACCAACGTGACAACATCAAGTAAAGTAATCTAGAACAAGAATATAAGTCCTAGCAAGTATGAAATGATCAGAGAATGTACTCGCCTGATACCCTTAACAGCTGATATAAAAAGATGGCCAACTAGAGTCACAGAGTCCTAGTTAGAGCAACACAGGTTATAAAGAGTTCAATTTATATGGTAATTGAAATTATAATACAATCTACATGAGTCTAAGTCAATCTAAGTCAAAGTCAACTATTGGTCAACTCTGGTCAACAATCTTGTCAAACTAGGACAACTAGTCTAATGTGGTCAAACTAGCTAGGGTTTGGTCAACAATGGGCAAACTAGTCTAGGTTAGTCAATTCTAGGTCTAAACAAGTCTATGGCCTAAACAATCAAATATACTAGTACCATTGCTATCTAACACATAGCCTAAATCAAGACACATAGCTAAACCACATAGCTAACAAGGCACACAAACTTAGTTATATAATATACATTACATATATATCATATATATCCTTACCCATATAGTACCACCCTAACACATACATATAGATATCATATATCAAGTATATACATATCCTCACTATGAACATAACCTATATCTATATACTCTCATAATATATATAGATACTATATAACCCAAAAATATATATACCTATCTGTATAACCCTTCCACAATCTAACATCACCTTCTCAAACTCAAACACTTGGACACTAACCCACTAACACTAGGATACCATATCAACCTTGGTCATATTGGTATCCCAATACTAATACCTTGGTTGGAATCTAATACCTTAACTTGGGTAAACCTATACCTTACCTTGGTATCTTGATACCATACCTTGGTCATAAGATAAACTAATCATTTACCTTGAAGGTAAAGATAAGTCATATTTAACTTAAGATACTAACTTGGTATCAAGAGATACCAAGATACCCCTCAATTATCTAATTAACTAACTACCTAATGTACTATCATAACGTCTTAACTAATATCTAACATATAACATATAGAGACTAACTTCCTATCATACCAATATCTAGAACTAACATAACCTACTAGCATATCAATATCTAACATACTAGATATCTAACATCAAACTATATAATAACATATCAAATATCTAACAAAATACTAACCTCCACTAACTAACTAACATTCATACTAACAAATATAACTTACACTAACATATAATAACTCTAACATATCTAACCCTCTACTAACCAACATCTAACAAACATACTAACATACATTACCTGTACTATATCATACATATACTCGACAACCTATGATACCTACATTCACTTAATATCCATACCACACATGTTCATAGGTTACATAAAATGCCTATATCGTATAGTCACTCTTCTACTTAAAATCAATACTGTACCAACTAGACCTTCACTAAATTCTAGGATTAAAGTATGTTGTAGACCTTCGTATTAGCTTTCTGAAACTTCAAACGGATCGCATTTTCGTGTCCGAAACTTCCGGAATCGCGAAAACACTGAAAGACGTTCGTCTTTCGTACAGCTGACACTCAAACAGTTCTACAGAAAGTTCTAGAAAGCATTTGACCTATTAATATATATATTTCGAAAGCTAACATCGATACGGTTCTTTTTTAAAAATGGGAGATTAATCGGAGTTCTAAACTAAAAGTTATGACATTTCTAAGTTGCTATAGCTACTAAAAACGTGGATGAATATTATGACGAATTTGGATTGTTTAGACAAAAGAAACACATCTCACTCTCCACACCACTCAAGACACATATCAAACCACACTCCCATCTCCTCTAACACAAGCACACCACTAACAACATATCCACACACATCTAAATATATGAAATATATCTAACATACCTATTATATATATACAAAAAGTCCATTATATAAAGAGACACTAAAATGACAAGTTGAGACTAAAAATATGACATGTAGACTAAACCACTTAGATCTAACCATGGGTATCCAAATGAAACTCATTCTAATCATCCTAACTAACATTAATCCATCCTCTAACATGTCTAAAACTGAAATTAAAAAAAATTAAACCTATTAGACATTAAACCAAACACATCAGGTGTCCTAATTTGAGATCTAATAAGCCGGACACAAGACACAATTCTAACTTGCTCTAGAGAGCTCCAAATAGTCTCAAACATGAATCTAAAGTGGGTACATGCTTGGGGGTGGATCCTATGGATTCAAAACTAACTAATATACATAGAAAATCAATTTAGAGGGTTGGTTTTATCTATTGGGAATGGAATCACAATGATACTCCCAAGGACACGGCTCCGACACGAAGATCTTCCAAAAAGGACACTCCTCCTTGCACTTTGCTCCAAATCTTTGGTAGCACCCTCCCTTGGTAGTATAAGAAGGTTGGATGGAAGTTTTGGTGGAGGGGTGTAAGGATTTGGATATCAAATCAAAGAGGGAAGCTCTCTATTTGGGGAATAACACTTATGAAGGAAAATAGAGGCTTGATGGAATAAAATGAAAGGAAGGGAGGCTAACCTACCTATAGTGGCTGCCATTAAACCCTATTTGGGCCTTGGGGGAAAAGCCCAATAAGGCCTCAACTAGTCCTTTTGGTTAATTTTAAGTTAAGTTCAAGTTTGGGATCAAAAGGGTTAAATTTAAGCCTCTAACTTAACCAATCTAACAAGTTGGATTAGTCTAAACTTACTAACTTAATTAGTAGGGTTTGTGGGCCATGACTAACTAATCTTGGGGTCCCGTCTAGAGTCTAAGCTACCCGGGTCACTAACAGAGGTCGAAACGAAACGAAACTCAAATCCGACTAAACAAATCCCGTAAAATCAATATTAAAATATAAAAAATTTCAAAATATTAAAATATGATAAATGACCAAAATCACAACACATAAATTTAAATATTATTAAGATAATTTAAAATTCACCAATTAATTAAAATCTTAAATAATTCAAAAGACACAAAATAACCAAAATACCCTTAGCCTAAAAAGTTATAATTAGTCATTCTAATCACATGGTTAGGTCCCCATGGTCATGGTTAGTCTCTAGGCTCAACAGTTCTAGGGTTTGTAGGAGCATGGAAATGAACAGGAAATCCTATGTGGCTCAAGACTATGAGAGGTTCACGCGGCTCAAAAGTTCATTAGAGTTTCATGCGGCTCAGAGGATCCCAGCGAGCCACGTGGCCTTATGCGGTTCAAAAAAGTCCTTCACACACCGGCCGTAATTAATTTATGCAGCTGGCTCAATTAATGCCCTGATACGAAGCGACGGCTCTGACACGAAGGTTTGACAACCCTGACATAAAAATGAAATAATGACCCTGACATAGTGGCAGGCTCCTAGGAAAGACAAGAAAATCTTCACAGCTGGCACAGTCCACCAACCCCAAAAAGCTCCCTATGCGGCTGCCATCCCTCATGCGGCAGCCACTCTCATGTGGCTGCCACTCTCATGCGGCCGCCACCCCCATGCGGCTCGGATCATGGGGCCACCCCCATGCGGATGCTACTCCTATGCGGCTCGAATCATGAGGCCACCCTCATGCGGCTCAGACTAAAGGATTGCCATGCAGTTCAGATAAGGCCACCCTTATACGGTTCTGACACGAGGCCACATTCATGCGGTCCAATTATGACAGTCCTTCATGCGACTCGCAGTAGTTGGGACACGTAGCGGGAGCTGATCGAGTCTCAATAATTCATATTTATTGCAGTCAATGAGGGACACGTGGCAGGAGATGATCAAATCTCAATAACTCAGATTTGCTGCAATCAACTTAACCGTCCAAATTTGGTCAAATCCTAAACAAACTAGATTTATTGCAATCATCATAATCATCCAGATTTATTGCAATCATTACAATCCGGATTTATGGCAATCAACATAATTGCTCAGATATATTGCAATCATAACAAACCAGATTTATGGCAGTCAACATAATGGTCAGGGGCTCAGAATCTGCCACGTGGATATACACCTCCACCCATGATGCCTATAAATAGCAAGGTGCCATTCCCTTGTAAAAAGAGATCAGGGAGATATACGCACAGAGCGAGACACAGAGCGAGCCACATTCGAGCAAGAGCATTTCTTCCCCGGAGACGAAGCTGCGTCCGATCGTCCAAGGAGTAAGGCAAAGCTGTCGTCGCTTTCCCGAGCCTCTACCGTTATCCCCCAGAAAAAAAAAATAATTGTACTTAGATTGTTGTACCTAGGTTTCCGTCCCTAGGCTTTCTTTGTACGAGCGAGTTTGTGTTGAGAAGTAAAAGTCCAGTCCTCCCATAAAACTGTTCTGTTCTTTTATAATCAATGGCAAACACGATGATGACTATGCTGGGGACTAACTTCTCCACGGCTGAGGAGTTGGTGACGCAATCGGACGTAGCCAAACTTGGCTCCACTCAACAGATACTGGTCACCCGGTTCGACCAGCAGGCGTTTAAAAAAATGCTCTCCGACGGGAGCGCTGGCTCGATCCAACGACGAGCCCGCACAAAGAAGGCCCGCAGGGAGTGGAGGCCCAAATTATTCGCTCCTCCCCAAGCTCTCGAAGAAGTACCCTCTATTGCCCAAGACGGCGGAGAAGTCTCGCAGGTGACCCCACTTCAGACCATAGAGGACTCTCTTGTCCCCAAGTCCGACAGAGGAAAACACTACGATGCTGGACTTGCAGGGGCAAAGGGTAACTCTACACGGTCTAGGGAGAAGCCACAGAAGGACGGCAACAGCATGAAGATTCATGCGGCCACAAAAGCCAGCTGCATGGAGGAGGCTCATGCGGCCACCATGACTTCCAGCCGCATGGAAGAGGCCCACGCGGCCACTACAGCTCCCAGCAGCATGCAAACTGCCAGCTGCATACGGACCGCTTATGCAGCCACAAATGCCAACCGCATGCAGGCAAGCTATGCGACTAACAATCTCAGCCGCAGGATATCTGCTTCATGTGGCTCAGGCTCAGTCTTCGACCGCCTCTCAGGCGATCATGACCCCAGATGCTCTCATGTGCCAGTCTATGTGGACTCTTTCTATTATGCACTCTCAGGTGCTAGAAGGAAGAAGTCTCAGGCAGCGCGGGCTCGTCGAGCTCAGTTAGCTGTCCCAACTTCTGACTATCAGGGCGTTCTACTGACTATTACGCGGGCCCCTGATGGAAAGTTGTATAAAACTATCCGTGTCCAGCCCCCGACGGCCAACGAACGGGATAGTTATCAAGAATCTCCCAAAAATGATCAGGGGCGAGTACTCTTACTACCCCCACATCAGGGAGCAGGCAGGATGCCAACACACTAATGTGCTCAGAACTCCCGGGCCCATAAAACGGGTGACTTGTGCAACGTGTTTCTTCACAAACGCAAGGAAAGAGATGAAGACTTGGTATGCACAGAGTCCTTCCATGGACATCACTGCACTCGAGTCATTGTCAACTGCTGCTGCAGCAAGGCGGCCACACAAGAGGACTGACGATCTGTCTTCCAACGACTGCAACACCCAAGCTCAGAAGACGAGGCGCTTCTCGTCGCCTCCTACAATTCTGCTCAGAAGATCCCTGGCAGCGGGAGAGGGAAGAAAATAAACGTCACCAGCCCGAAAATCTCAACCAAGAAACTCTTGTCTACGACCGTCACGGGAGGAGTTTTCCAAGGTACTCGCTCAAAGACAAAATCTGCCACACTTGGAGATTCGTCGTCCACATCTCTAGGAGGGGCTGGAGCCGGGGGTAGCACTCCTCCAAACATCCACGACAATTCGGTGTTCCATGAAGATAATCCAAGGGAAATGATTTTCCCAACAGATGCAGCAGGTTCCGACGTTCCCGAGGATGTCCACAACTCTCAAGATGAGGCAAGCTCTGAAGCTGGAGGTACCACTCCTTCTGAGTTCGAACCAGAGGAGAACATTCCCACATACCCTGACGACTTCTCTGTACAAGGGTATAACTCAGAGGGCATGTCCTCCACCGTTCCTTCCATACCTCCTCATGTAAGGATGGTGTTCATGACGGACAGCAACCAAGATGGTCCCAGTGATCGCCAACGCATCGACACTCTGGAGGCCAAACTGTATACCTTGGTTAAATTCGTGGACGAGATCAAAGCGGCCCTTTCAACTCTGCAAGGAAGAACACTTGGCCAAACAAACGTGGGACCCGCGGTCAATGCGGACTCGAACTCAGCCGCACCAAACCCGAGTGACAATCCTCCTGAAATATCGGCTCCCACCGCTGCAAACGAGGCCAGGGAGACAAGACGAGAGGTCCAGGAGCTCCGGGCCATGTTCCACGGCCGAGAAACCTGCCAAGACCTCAGGATACGACAACCGTATCCTGCTGTATGGAGAGATGTTCCCTTCCCACCAAGATATAAACCATTCAACATCAATCCGTATGATGGGAAGACATCTGCAAGCAGGTACATCACCTACTTCGAAGTCACAACCGACCGTCTGTCTCATGACGACGCCATCCTTACGCGATTATTTTTTGGAGCATTGGAAGGGGACGCCTTCGACTGGTACCGCAACTTGCCAGACAACTGCATCCATTCCTTCGCTGGCTTCAAACGTATGTTCCTGGAGAGGTTCTACGAAGTAGGACAAGACGTGACGATGTCCACCCTCATGGATGTTGTTCAAGGAGAAAAGGAACTGACCAGGAACTATATCGAGCGGTTTCGCCAAACCGTGATGAAGTTACCTTCCGGTAACCCTGATTCCTCCATAATTAAAATTTGCCAAAAGAGGCTGCTTCCCACAATCAGCCTCTAGATGGGCAAAAGTCTGTTTAAGGATTGGAAGACTTTCATTATCAGCGCCACTAGCACAGAAGACAAGTTGAAGAAAGCTCGCCACTGGGATTGCACGTCTCGAAAGGAGAGGACAAGGGCAAATGCCCTAACACCAACAGCAACAATAGTGGTAACCCCTCCAACAATTGAGACAATAAGGGCAAACAAGCTATGGTGGCCGACACAGCTCCGAAGCCTGAACCGAAGCCGGCAGAGAAGCAGTAGCCTCAGATGACCTAATCCTTCGAGGACGGCCATGTCAAGCCCATCTTGGACATGCTCATACAAGGAGGTCGAATTCAGCTCCCTCCTCCAAGACGTGAACCTCATCCTGCAGAAATGGAGAGCCCCAAGTACTGCCACTACCATCGCTATGTCCACCATGCTACACAAGATTGCTACCAACTGAAGCGATACATCCAGTATCTCATCGATTCTAAGGCCCTGGCCATTAATTTCGAAGAGGTGACCGTGGCAGCCAACATAGTGTCAGTATAATTCGACAGCTTTCCTCCGACAAAGACTCAAGATGGAGTAGTATCCATCCCCAGAGCAAAGATGGAGGTCGCTAACCATCTACCTCCTCAAGACCAGGCTGCTGGTCTAGTACCCCTTACCACATCACGAGGGGAGGTCATGTGGGTCCATCCGAACTTGGTATCTGAAGTGACTCAGTCCACACCACCCTTCACCAGCAAGAAGAAGAATGGGAAAGTCAAATCATGCCGTACAATCTCGACAGAGGTCGAAGAAGCTACGACTGTCGTCACCCGGTCGGGTGCACAATCCCAACCTATACCGGGTAACTCGACTGAAGATCATCAACCGACAGCTGCTGATGCTCCAGGACCTTCTCAGCCTTCGACGACCGACAAGCCTAGGCCGAAGGAGACTCTTTTTGACAAGCCGCTCCGAAGAGAGACGCCTCATGGGCTGGAGAGGCCCTACAACTTTGACATCTTGGCACAATTGGCCAACACACCAGCCAAATTGTCACTATACGAGCTCCTGAGACTCTCGAAAGATGTTCGCGTCATACTGAACGAGGCACTCCAGAATGCCGACGCATATCTAGCTCAGTCCAATTTCACTGGGGAGAGCTCGTCTGCAGATCTCTAGGACAGCGCTTGCACAGGCACAATGCCCAACATCATCTTCACTCCACAGAATATGCTTATCAAGACCAACTTGCACGATCGCCCTCTGTATTATACTGGGTACATTGGCGATATCAAGGTGGATCGGATGCATATTGATCCCGGTTCTTCCATAAGCATCATCCCGAAGAGCCTACTACACCATCAGCACATCCCAATGCATCGCCTGAGGCCGACAAGCACCGCCATCAGCAGTTTCAATTCAGGCAGAAGCTATCCGATCAGGAAGATTCGCTTGAAGTGCCAAATCGGCGACCTTCAGTCAGAAGTGACCTGTTATGTTATAGATGAGGACACTTCCTATAATATTCTCCTAGGGCATCCTTGGATACACGATTACATGATCGTGCCTTCCATACTGCACCAATACTTCAAGTACGTCGATAAGCATGGCTTCGTGAGGACAGAATTTGCCGACATCGATCCCTTTAAAGGGGTCGAATCCTATTACTCCGACTCATGCTTGTACGAGAAGTCGAAAAGACACCTTGTCGAAGGAGATATTCAAGCTCAAACTGAGGTGGCAGCTGGATCAGAAGAACCTCTGACAATCCACCTCCAAGCCAGCAAACCTGGCAGAACTGTACCCCTTACGGCCACTCTGCGTAAGGATGCAATCAGCCTCTCTGCACAAGAGGACAGATAATAATCCGACTGCCAAGGTCTGGTCAAGCATCAAGACCCACGACAGAGCCACTGACAATCAGGCTGCCTAGAGCTCGCCAGCAACAAATAGAGGAGCTCAATCCCTCTGTCAAGCCGATGACGATTCGTCTTCCCAGAATAAATCGACAGCCGAGCGCTAAGCCGGGGACTGCTAGCCATCTAACAACTCCCCGCCCAGCACCGAGCACCAAACTAGGGGTGGCTAGTATGCCAACGACTCCACGTTCTGGTCCACCCATGGAGCCCCTGATGATTAAGCTGCCCAAGTCATCCTTTCAGTCTTCATTTACACAGGGGGTGGCTGAAGAAGAGTCAGAACTAGCCAAGTATGTGGCTTCTCACACCGATGTTCCATCCGCAGATGATGTAATCCCACTGGAAAAGATACATTACTTTATCAATAAATGGCTATCTTTGAACCACCTCGAGCTTAATAAGCTTTGTACAATATATGCTATGGAATACGGTATAGGCACCCACCTACACACACAAGTGACAAATGTCTATACCGCAAACCAACTTACTCCAGTGGAAGACGCTTACTGTATAATCGAGGGAGAAGATCATCCAATCATCTTCGGCCGGAAGAATGATCCACAACCCTTCAGGATAGAAGAAGTTGATCTCGAACCCGACACCGAGAGACTGCCCCTTTATCTGTATAGTTCCCAATCCAAGTACCTTATGCAAAAATAGGGGTATGATCTGGAAACTACACCAGGCTTGAACTACGACACTGGACGACGGTTACCCTTACAATTGCCGGTCCCGACTGGAAAACCACGAGACTATTACAACAAAACCAGATGTGGGCTAGGTTATGTTATACCGGCAACGACCCCTGAAAGCTCAGACGAGGAATGCGACTGGCATTCACACTCAACCGGATCACCCACTTTCGATTCAGTTGTCAGCATCGGGGACGTATTCAGGTAAGTCTTGTCCGTCAATATGGCATTGGCCGACGCCTACGAAGAAGATGAAGACATTCCTGAACTTCTTGATTAGAACCGTGGACACAACAACTAGATGCGCAATGGGAGAAGCGGTTCGAACAAAGAGAGCCTCCCACCGAAGATGAGATTGTGCAAGTTGATCTCGGGGATGAGGCCTCTCCAAAGCCCATCTTCGTCAGCAAGAATCTGACAGATGAAGAGCCGGAATCGCTACTGCAACTCGTCAGAGAATACATCGACGTATTCGCCTGGAGCTACGAAGATATGCCAGGATTGAACCCCAAGGTTGTACTTCACAAACTCAACATTTGTCCGGATGCAAAACCAATCAAGCAACAGCAACGACAGTTCCGCCCCGACATCATGAATGCCATTGAAGCTGAGGTCAACAAACTGATAGCCAGCGGCTTCATCCGCGAGGAATAGCATCCAGACTTGGTCGCCAATATAGTACCAGTCCTCAAGAAGAATGGAAAGATTCGAATCTGCATCGACTTTCACAATCTGAATGAGGTATGTCCTAAGGATGAGTTCTCCCTCCCTATCACAGACATCATGATTGACAACACCTGCAGCTTTGAGCGTATGTCATTCATGGATAGTTTCTTGGGGTACAACTAAATCAAGATTTTCCCTGATGACGAAAAGCATACATCATTCCGAACACAAATTGGTACATACTGCTACACAATCATGTCTTTCGATTTAAAGAATGCTGGCACCACCTATCAAAGAGATATGAGGATCATCTTTAGAGACCACCTGCGCAAGACAGTGGAATGCTATGTCGACGACATTGCCGTCAAAATCCGCTCTAAGGAAGATCATCTGCACGATCTGAGGACAGTGTTCGACCTGATGCGAGCGCATAATTTGAAGATGAATCCCACAAAATCTTTCTTGGATGTATCCAGCAGAAAGTTCTTGGGTTTCATCATTACTTCCCAGGGTATCCACATAAACCCTGAGAAGACGAAGGCAATCATGGAGATGGGTCCCCCGAGAAATCTTCGTGAACTCCGAGGCCTTCAAGGGAGGCTGGCCTACATTAGGAGGTTTATCTCTAACCTCTCCAGACGATGTCAGCCATTCACCCACCTCATGAAGAAGGGCATTTCATTCATATGGGATGAAGAATGCCAGCGTGCCTTCGACAGCATCAAAAAATATCTGACGAACCCTCCAGTCCTGGTAGCCTGGGTTGCTGGAAGACCATTCCTGCTCTATGTACGAGCGATGGAACATTCTCTCGGTGCTCTGCTAGTACAAAACAACGATGCAGGCCATGAGCAAGCTATATATTACCTCAGCCGAATGATGATGGGGCCTGAGCATCGATACACTGTCGTGGAGAAAGAGTGCCTTGCTCTGGTTTTCGCCATTCAGAAGACACGATACTACGTCACGGGACAAACCATCTATGTCATATCAAGAGTCAACCCCCTCAGGGTCCTCATGACTAAGCCAGGTGCACTCAGCTCTCGCCTCGCTACCTAGGCGATATTACTGTCCCCCTACCACATGATCTTCTTTCCACAGAAGGCTGTTAAAGGTCAAGCTCTGGCAGACTTTTTAGCAGCTCATCCAGGTTCGAAGTCAACCAGAATAGACAAAGAGATTCCAGATGAGGTCGCCAATTCAAATGCGGTCTCCTATGATGCCATCTGGCAAATATTCTTTGACGGCGCTTCCAGAACTTGGCCCAAAGGCAACATCGTCGCTGGAGTTAGAGTGGTGCTGATTTCTTCCTCCGGACTGGTGATCAATCAGGCCTACTCCCTCATGGAGCCCTGTTCAAACAATGTGGCCGAGTACAACGCCTTGGTCATTGGCCTCCGACTTGTAAAGGAGCTGGGAGTAGAGTATCTGGAAGCATACGGCGATTCGCAGTTAATCGTCAATCAGATCCGGGATTCATACGAAGTTTCCCATGAAGATATGATCCCTTATCACCAAATAGCGATCGACATCATCTCGTCCTCGGAAGGATTCTTCATAGAATATGTTCCCAGACTCCAGAATATTGAAGCCGATGTCCTAGCAGGCCTGGCCGCTTCCCTAGTGATACCGAATCATGCTCATCATCTTGTTGACATAATAGGCTGTGAGTTGGTCTGTCCCAGGAATAATGTTCAATGTGTTGAGAGTTACTCCGCTCTGACAGTCGATGAAGCACCAGACTAGAGACAACCATTCATCGACTTTGTAGTCTACGACATCCTGCCAGAGAATCCAAAGGAAGCCACTTCTATCAGAAGACGTTCCCTCAGGTTCTTCTACGATACAGAGACAAAAATGCTATATTGACGATCATACGATGGATTACTGCTTCGATATCTGTCAAATACAGAAGCCAAAGAAGTCGTGCGTGAAGCTCATGATTGTATCTGTGGAGCCCATCAGCCTGGCCCAAAATTACAAGATCGCCTTCGCCGAATGGGCTACTACTGGCCTACGATGGTAGCAGTTACGATAGACTATGCAAGAAAATGAAAAGCCTGTCAAGTCCATGCAGATTTCATCCATCAACCATCCGAGTTTCTAAATCCGACGGTGGCATCCTGGCCATTCGAAGCATGGGGAATGGACATCATTGGTCCAATCACTCCGCCTTCGTCCCGAGGACATCGCTTTATACTCGCAATCAAAGATTACTTCTCCAAATGGACGGAGGCTATTTCGCTGGCAGAAGTAAAGACTTCAAACGTGATCAGCTTCCTCAATCATCACGTTATCTACCGCTATGGACTGCCCCGAAGGATCATCCATGACAATGGTCCGCAGTTCGCAAGCTACGCCTTCTATCGATTTTGCGACAAACACCGAATCTAGAATATTGCTTCAACACCGTACAATCCGGCGTCTAATGGTCTGGCTGAAGCGTTCAACAAAACAATCATCAAGCTTCTCAAGAAGTTCGTGTCATCAAACAAACGCGACTGGAATGAGAAGCTTAGCGAATGCTTGTAGGCATACCGTACTACAGTTCGGACGGCCACTGGGAACAGACCATTCTCCTTGGTATACGGGAGTGAGACAGTTCTCCCATTGGAGACTCAAATCCTCTCACTCCGCGTTGCCCTCACCTATCGACTGACGACAGATGATAATCACCATCGCCGATTACAAGAGTTGGAGGCCCTAGATGAGAAGCGCCTGTTAGCTCAACAATGAATTGAGCTGTATCAAGCCCGAATCTCCAGAGCTTTCAACAAGAAGGTTAAAATCAGAACATTCCAAGTGGACGATCTCGTTCTGGCAGTTCGGAGGCCGATGGTTATGACTCACAAAACAGCCGGTAAATTCCAGCCAAAGTGGGAAGGCTCATTTATCATCGAGGCTGTATTCTCCAATGGTGCTTACCGCCTCGCAAAACAAAACGAAGACTTGCTCATATTGCCCATCAACGGTAAGTTCCTGAAAAAGTATTATGTCTGAAACGACATCATCCAAATCTCCTAGATTGTTGAGTTATGTACCCTTTGGTACCGCTGAACTTACATTCTGACTCCAAATCTCTCAGATTGTTGAGTTTTGTACCCGCAGGTACCGCTGAACTTACACTCTGGTCACTACAGATGAATCTATATCGCATCTTCTAGGTAGTAAGTCATGTATGATCATACCTCTGAACTTTCTTCCTAAAAGAGCTCCCTCCCCATGATCCAATACCCACACTTTCAGTACATAAAAAGGGTAACAGATCCACAAATTTCCCGAAACAACCACGTCGATGTTACCTCTGAGTTGTTTTTACTTCATCAAAAACAAACCACCCCTCACGTAGAACTTCCACGTCCTCATTACCTCTGAGTTGTTCTATGCACCCTTCATGGAGCCCACTCCTGCCACGTCCTCATTACCTCTGAGTAGGAAGGCTCCATCGAAGAAACCCTCATATTTACCACGCCCTCATTACCTTTGAGTAAGTATGTTGGTTCTCTCTTGTCTTATTATCCGTATCCAGAACCAGGGTATGCCAAGGATAATAGGTCCACAAAAAGTCTTCCATTAGGGCAACTACTGCGAGCAAAGAATAGAGCGAATGTATTCTGTTCATTCAAAATCAGTTACATTCACTACATCTCATGAGCAAGCCAAAAAAGTTCTCCATCGTTTCATTCAGACAAGAAAAAAAAAGATTACATTGATGTCCAAAAGAAGCAAAACACAAACTACAGCTAAAGACAGACAGAAATATCAAGACAAAAGACGGACATTTATGGGAGCCCACGAATCCTAGTTGTGGGGGCGCATATACCATTCCCTCAACCATTTTTTCATATGAAGGATCTATTTGAGTAAGATCCTCGTCCGGAGCAGGAGGGTCAGAACTCCCAATACTATCACCTTCAGACTGGGCTCCTCCTTTACAGCAACTTCAATGTTGGGAGTGTTTTTCTCCCCTATAGGCGCCAGCTCTTCTTTTTGTTCCTTCATTTTTTGTATCACCTCCTTCTTAACGAGCGATGACTCTTGTTTGATGAAAGGAGGCAGCAGCTCCTCCTCAACAATGATCTCAGCCTTCGGCAGAGATGCTGCAAGAATCAAAGATAAAAGAAACAAAGTTAGAAGATGGCCAGGTGAAACTAACTTAGTGTTTCGGGGCTTATGCGGTTCTGCTTAGCGGGGCTTTATGCGGCCCAGTCCAGATAAGCTTATGCGGTTCTGCTTAACGGGGCTTCATGCGGCTCAGTTCAGAGGAACTTATGCGGCTCTGATTCGACGGGTCCTTATGCGGTTCAATTTGTGAAGTGCTTATGCGGCCACTAGACGACTCTCATGCGGCTCGGACATGGGGTATACCCCCATGCGGCTCGGATAAGCGGACGTCTATGCGGCACATACAATTTGAATAGTTCAAGGAAGACAAAGAAGGCCCGTGCATAAAATATGCGACATAGCCATGAAGATTAGGTTCTGAGTTCATGAAATTTCTCCCAAAAAACCCTTACCAGCAATGGCGGGATGAACTTCGGGATGAACTTCAGGCGCCGCAGTCGACGTAGAAGCCACTCCCTTATCCTTTGCCGCAGTCTTGGAAGTCTTGGGGGCCTTCGTTGATCGAAGACGAAGAAGAAGAAGACGGCAGCCTAGGGCAAGAGAGGTTCGAATAAAAGAAGAAAGTAAAGAGTTTCTCTAAAAAGTTACTCTTATTTATAGGCGGACATGGGCTCATAAACCAACGGACGCTTCGATTCGTGTGCCGCCTAAAGAACAAAATCGACGCTTCGGTCATCGAGGCAAATCTGACCCTTGGGATCCTCTCCCAAAAGACGGCTTCAAATAAAAATGAATCAAGTGCAATTAATGACGCCTACGTGGCAGAAAAGACAGTATGCGGCCAGAGCGGTCCATGCGGCTAGGCAGTCTACGCGGTCAGGCAGTCCATGCGGCCAGGAAGGCCATGTGGCAAGGAAGTCCATACGGCCAGAATATCTTATGCGGCCAGGAGAGCTTATGTGGACATAGCCATGCTTCTCATTCAAAGTATTTCAATTTTTCAAATTAAAAACTTTGAAGGGGGTCTTGTAGAAGCATAGAAATGAACAGAAAATCCTATGCGGCTCAAGACTATGAGAGTTTCATGCGGCTCAAAAGTTCATTAGAGTTTCATGCGGCTCAGAAGTTCCCAGCGAGCCACGTGGCCTTATGCGGTTCAAAAAAGTCCTTCACAAACCAGCCGTAATTAATTTATGCAGCTGGCTCAATTAATGCCCTGATGCGAAGCGACGACTCTGACACGAAGGTTTGACAACCCTGACATAAAAGTGAAATAATGATCCTGACATAGTGGCAGGCTGCTAGGGAAGACAATAAAATCTTCACAGCTGGCACAGTCCACCAACCCCAAAAAGCTTCCTATACGGCTGCCATCCCTCATGCGACAGCCACTCTCATGCAGCTGCCACTCTCATACGGCCGCCACCCCCATGCGGCTTCTACTCCTATGCGGCTCGGATCATGGGGCTACCCCCATGCGGCTGCTACTCCTATGCAGCTCGGATCATGAGGCCACCCTCATGCGGCTCAGACTAAAGGATTGCCATGCGGTTCAAATAAGGCCACCCTAATGCGGTTCTGACACGAGGCCACACTCATGCGGTCCAATTATGACAGTCCTCCATGCGGCTCGCAGCAGTTGGGACATGTGGCGGGAGCTGATCGAGTCTCAATAATTCATATTTATTGTAGTCAATGAGGGACACGTGGCAGGAGCCGATCAAATCTCAATAACTCATATTTGCTGCAATCAACATAACCGTCCAGATTTGGTCAAATCCCAAACAAACTAGATTTATTGCAATCATCATAATCATCCAGATTTAATGTAATCATTACAATCCGGATTTATGGCAATCAACATAATTGCTCAGATATATTGTAATCGTAACAAACCAGATTTATGGCAATCAACATAATGGTCCGGGGCACAGAATCTGCCACGTGGATATACACCTCCACCCATGATGCCTATAAATAGCAAGGTGTCATTCCCTTGTAAAAAGAGAGTAGGGAGATATATGCACAGAGCTAGACACAGAGCGATCCACATTCGAGCAAGAGCATTTCTTCCTCGGAGCCGAAGCTGCGTCCGATCGTCCAAGGAGTAAGGCAGAGCTGTCGTCGCTTTCCCGAGCCTCTACCGTCACCCTCCAGAAAAAATAAACAATTGTACTTAGATTGCTGTACCTAGGTTTTCGTCCCTAGGCTTTCTTTGCACGAGCGAGTTTGTGTCGTGAAGTAAAAGTCCAGTCCTCCCATAAAACTGTTCTGTTCTTTTATAATCAATGGAATACAGGGTTCACTAGCTAACACATCAAAATAATAATTCACCAATTTTAAATAGTATTAAATTAATTAAAAATCTTCATAAATCATAAATCCTATTATTAAATAATAAACTTTTACAAAATTTTAAAATTATCCTCATTTCAGAAAAGTAGGTGGTTACAAATCTACCCTCCTTAGAAAAATTTTGTCTTTAAAATTATGATGGCCGTACTCCTTCTAGAGTCTTGTCCCCAATAATCATAGTCTTAGAAGCTCATCTAAATCATGCAATTTGAAAGAATAACATATAGGGTCATGGCAGGCAATATCAGTCTGAGGTCTTATCTAGCTATACTAGCCATACTACAGCACAAGGCAATCACAAGGTATCAAAACATACAAGCAAGGGGTGTAACAAAATATCACAAAAGACATGCTAAAGCCTAGGTCGAAAACTAACCTCAAATTAGGTCTGGTGACTAAAACTCCCTCCTAGAAGCAGGGCCTAAATTACTAAGACATTTCTCATGAATCATGCTCTTGTTAAAACTCTTATTCCTTCTTTCTGATCTTACTCTCCCTTGTCGACTTAATCATCCCAAAAATTTAAATTCCTACACCTTGTCCTAACTTGGATCCAAGATCTCTAGATCAAAGCCTATGAAATCCTCAAACTTGTTCAAATCAATGTCCTCGAATATATTCGAAGCTAATCCTACTATGTCATGTCGACCTTCGTATTTCCTTCACGTACACCTTCAAATATTATTCTTATTAAATTTTAAAACCTCCACAAAATCTTTAAATTTCCTCATAATCCAAAATCCTTGTGTTCACTCTGTCCTCTTACCAACATCTTATTCAATTTTGGTATCAGCATCGCTTTATAGTTACATTATCTTCTCCATTTCTAAATTCCTAAATTTAGCATCACAATCTTAAGTGAAATATCTCGAGAATCAATAACCTAAAATTATTCAAGTCCACAAAACAAATCGACCTTGAATATCCTTGTTGTTTCTAAAGTACACATACGAAAAATCATTGTTCTAACCATCAATATATCCTACTATCCTTCTGGTGAACCGGAGGGGTCACTACCTCCTGAGCAGACTAACATCCTATATGAAACTGATAGTCAAAATCAACAGAGATTTAACTATAAAGGGTTACTAGTCTAATGTCAACTAGACTACAATACCTAAGAATAAGTCCTAATATAAGCTATCAAACCATTATACTATGAAAGAGTTATAACTAATGAAGTTCTATAATGAATTAGACTAGTTATCTGAAGTTATCCCTACTCCTAAGTTAATTGATGATGGAAAACAATTTATTTATTTTGAAAGACTGAAACAGAAGGTAGAGATAATATGTTCAAAAATCCTCCCAATATACAATCTGATAATTATATGGTCTGTCCAATCATTATACTCCTTCTAGGTCAAACCCCTAACAATCAAGGTCTAGAAAATTCTATCTAAAAGCTCACAAATATGGTCCTAATGGTCATGATTTCATAGTCTCGAACAGGGTCACTATACTATCTATCACAGCATAATACATCCTGACAGGTACTAATGGAATCACACAACAAGATGGAAAAGAACGACAGAAAGGACAGACCTGCTAACTCATCACCGACAACGTCGGTCTCTACGACCGTCAGTGCAAAAGCCCTGCCCCTCTGGGTATATCCCTCTGATGGTGCGGAGAATGGTTCTATGCTACAGGTGGCCTAGCTCCCTCTATCTAATCTATAACTTAAGCAACATCCATGCTGATATCCTACTCCATACTAGGGTACCATCTATATGGTATCTATTCTGCAATCTGATAATCATACCCGTCTATTCAGAACTATGTTACCAGAATCCTCGTTATGCCAGTAATTACAACAACGATAATCCATAGAGTCCGTAACTAAGGTACATACCTCTAGAATCATGGCATTTAAAATTTTCATATTGCTGCTAGTTTGGCTGCAAAAACTTTAAATTTCCATACCCAAGAAATACATCCAAAATCAGACTCTATCTCATCGCCAAACCAGCTAATATGGCTATAGAAGACTCTAGATTCGATGACTGGGGCAGCCTAGCCCATAATGTTATCTTGGTAGAAAATTAAGTCAATAATGAATACCAAGAATCAAATTCAATGATGAATAAGAAAGTACGAATCGAATTTCGAGATAGTTTATAATGAGATTCTCAAGGGTCATCCCAGGAATCTTCTCAAGTAGTCCTAACTGTGATTGAGTACTCTCTCAACTAAAGTCTATTCCTTATCTCTTACTGCAGGCGTACAACAGTACAAATAATCGTCGTACTACCACGACTTCGTACTAATGCGAATCTCGACCTGCATGGGCCACCACTAAAAATGTGTCACGATCCGCACCCAGTATAGGGGCACGAAAAGTGGGTACATCAAGTCTACGTCACAAAATTGGCGGTAGAAAGCTGTTCAAGGTCGCTAACTAAATAACTCACGCAATATATATAATGTACCTATCATAAATCTCAACTCCGAACGGAGGACAAGTATAAGATATGATATAACTGAATCACAGTCTAAGCACGATAGGATAACACAGAAGTCTATACTAAACTCAATGCAACAATTTAAATAAACTTCTAAAATAATAATATCTCAAACAATCTCAAATACAACTCAAATCTCCACTTATTACAATACAAGTTCCAACAGAGAAAACTCAACCATAAACAAGCAATCTACTCCATGCTCTACTGGTCCTCTAGGCTAGCTGCGAATCTCTATGTTACCTGTAATATTTTCAACTGGTCCAATCAGGATAGGAATGAGCACAAAATCTCAACAGTTCATATCATGATAGGAATATAAAACATACAATAGAGTAAGATACATGAACAGCTGAAAAAAAATGTACATAAAAAAGAGAGAGATAACTGTACTGAAAATATCTACTATAAGTAAAGAACTACAAGTGACTAGTGGTTTAGAGTACATGATAGGCATGTGAACGACTTGATCAATACAGGATTACACTACTGAGTTGTACATGATTACACTACTTGGAATTGTTTACATGACTATTTCTACTCTTCCGTATCCCAATCAATACACAAGAATCTAGATAGGTTATGTTATTGTACATGATCATCACATGGGGGCTCATAAATAAGTGTACATAAAGTTATACATGAGGACTCTGTGAACATGAGAGTACATGAATCATAAGAGTATACATGAATAGTGAAAGCACAGGAGTACATGATGAAAGTGAAACGCACAAGACATGATGTACCCGATGCTCCCGAGGGGGATAACATCTCATGAAAAGATCCATATAGTACCAATCCGTATTACCAATGTGACAGTATCAAGTAAAGTAATCTAGAGCAAGAATATAAGTCCTAGCAAGTATAAAATAATCAAAGAATGTACTCGCCTGATATCCTGAACAGCTGATATAAAAAGATGGCCAACTGGAGTCACAGAGTCCTAGTTAGAGCAACACAAGTTATAAAGAGTTCAATTTATATGGTAATTGAAATTATAATGCAATCTACATGAGTCTAACTCAATCTAGGTCAAAGTCAACTCTTGGTCAACTCTGGTCAACAATCTAGGTCTAATGTGGTCAAGCTAGCTAGGGTTTGGTCAACAATGGTCAAACTAGTCTAGGTTAGTCAATTCTAGGTCTAAACAAGTCTATGGCCTAAACAATCAAGTATACTAGTACCATTGTTATCTAACACATAGCCTAAATTAAGACACATAGCAAAACCACATAGCTAACAAGGCACACAAACTTAGTTATATAATATACATTACATATATATCATATATATCCTTATCCATATAGTACCACCCTAACACACACATATAGATATCATATATCAAGTATATACATATCCTCACTATGAACCATAACCTATATTTATATACTCTCATAATATATATGGATACTATATAACCCAAAAATATATATACCTATCTATATAACCCTTCCACAATCTAACATCACCTACTCAAACTCAAACACTTAGATACTAACCCACTAACACTAGGATACCATATCAACCTTGGTCATATTGGTATCCCAATACCAATACCTTGGTTGGAATCTAATACCTTAACTTGGGCAAAACCTATACCTTACCTTGGTATTGGTTATAAGATAAACTAATCATTTACCTTGAAGGTAAAGGTAATTCATATTTACCTTAAGATACTAACTTGGTATCATGAGATACCAAGATACCCCTCAATTATCTAATTAACAAACTATTTAATTTATTAATATAATATCTTAACTATTATCTAACATATAACCTATAGAGACTAACTTGCTAACATACCAATATCTAGAACTAACATAACCTACTAACATATCAATATCTAATATACTAGATATCTAACATCAAACTATCTAACAATATATCAAATATCTGACATAATACTAGCCTCTACTATCTAACTAACACTCATACTAACAAATATAACTTACACTAACATATAATAACTCTAACATATCTAACCCTCTACTAACCAACATCTAACAAACATACTAACATACATTACCTAATATATATATATATATATATATATTATATATATATATATATATATATATATATTTTATATATATATATATATATATATATATATATATATATATATATATATATATCATACATATACTCGACAATCTATGATACCTACATTCATTTAATATCCATACCACATAGGCTCATAGGTTACACAAAATGTCTATATCGTATAGTCTCTCTTCTACTTAAAATTAATACTATATCCATTGGGCCTTCACTAAATTCTTGGATTAAAGTATGTTATAGCACTTCGTATTAACTTTCCGAAACTTCAAATGGATCGCATTTTTGTGTCCGAAAGCTCCCGAAATTGCGAAAATACCGAAACGCGTTCGCCTTTCGTACAGCTGACACTCAAACAGTTCTATAGAAAGTTCTAGAATGCATTTGACCTATTAATATATTTATTTTGAGATCTAACTTCGATACGGTTCTTTTAAAAAAATGGGAGATTAATTGGAGTTCTAAGCTAAAAGTTTTGGCATTTCTAAGTTGCTATGGCTACTAAAATTGTGGATGAATATTGTAACGAATTTGGGTTGTTTGGATAAAAGAAACACATCTCACTCTCCACACCACTCAAGACACACATCAAACCACACTCCCCTCTTCTCTAACACAAGCACACCACTAACAACATACCCACACACATCTAAATATATAAAATATATCTAACATGCATATTATATATATACAAAACAATCTATTATATAAAGAGACACTAAAATGACAAGTTAAGGCTAAAAATATGACATGTAGACTAAACCACTTAGATCTAACCATGGGTATCTAAATTGAAACTCATTCTAACCATCCTAACTAACATCAAACCATCCTCTAACATGTCTAAAACTGAAATTAAAATACAATTAAACCTATTAGACATTAAACCAAACACATGAGATGTCCTAATTTGAGATCTAATAAGTAGGACACAAGACACAATTCTAACTTGCTCTAGAGAGCTCCAAATGCTCTCAAACTTGAATCTAAAGTGGGTACATGCATGGGGGTAGATCCTATGGATTCAAAACTAACTAATATGCATAAAAAATCAATTTAGAGGGTTGGTTTTACCTATTGGGAGTGGAATCCCAATGATACACCTAAGGACACGGCTCCGACACGAAGGTCTTCCAAAAAGGACACTCCTCCTTGTACTTTGCTTCAAATCTTTGCTAGCACCCTCCCTTTGTAGTATGAGAAGGTTGGATGGAAGTTTTTGTGGAGGGATGTAAGAATTTGGAGATCAAATCAAAGAGGGAAGCTCTCGATTTAGGAAATAACACTTGTGAAGAAAAATAGAGGCTTGATGGAATAAAATAAAAGGAAGGGAGGCTAACCTACCTATAGTGGCTGTCGTTAAACCCTATTTGGGCCTTGGGGGAAAGCCCAATAAGGCCTCAACTAGTCCTTTTGGTTAATTTTAAGTCAGGTTCAAGTTTGGAATCAAAAGGGTTAAATTTAAGCCTCTAACTTAACCAATCTAACAAGTAAGATTAGTCTAATCTTACTGTAACGCCCCAGTCCCAAAATACGTAGGACTAGGAATGTAGACATGCCAGCCGTATTATAAATATACGTAAGTTATAAAATGCAGAAGAACCATAACTAATCTCATCTACACAAAAAAAATAAATGAATAAAAGATATCATATAAAGATAATGAATTGTCTTTCGTACAATATGTTGGACGGAGATAAATCCACTACCAACAAGTAAGGAAAAAATACATGAGAAAAGAAATGATTTTTGGCGAGCGAAGCGAAGATGATCCAAGCGCAACCGTCCTGAAAGAAATAGAGATGGTCACGGCTAGAGCTAGAGCACCTGCGAAAGACAAGAGCACACACCTGAAGAGATAACCAGGTCCTCAGAAGGACGTAACAAGACACATAATATCATGCCATATAAACTGATAAATATTGCTCAAATAAATAAGTCAATTGAATTATAACATGGTCCAATATACACCTATTGAACTAGCTTATCATCCCCCCAACCAAACAAGGACAGGAGATGGTAAACTAATTCACGGTGACGTATCTTTCCATGCTATGAACCCAATATGGTATTCGGACCCCAACAATGTTCAATACCTTCTCATCGGAGCAGTAAGCCACACCTACAACCAAACAAGGACAAGATGTAACGAACTAATCTGCGACAAGTTATTGTTCCAAGCCACGATCAGATACAAGTACCCAAACCAAAAGTACTCATACCTAACGGATAAGGTAGCCTAACCATTCTAAGTGACATGTAGTTAAGAACAATCCTTCCTACGCATGGGCCCTGGCTAAATAGGATCGGCATAGTCCCCCCTTGGGGTACTAGAGGCCCAATCAATAAGAGCATGACGTTCCACAGAACGCCAGTGGCCGTCAGTAATCATGGGTTATCAACCCCGTATCTCCAGTGGAGCTTTCAGGTCACAAAGAAAAGTGCATCGAAGCCCATACGCTAAGGAATTGTCCTCTCCGCCCAATGCCTACTATGTTGTATCCACAACATAAAACCTCTATTAACCGCTAAGTCAAACTAAGCATGCAACCTCTATTAGCGGTTATTCCTATCGCACGGCTTATACGTACCGGTGGCCAGCCAGTCACGCATGTCCGTATTCTACATGCGACACACAACTTCGTGGTACAACGTGTCAAGGCCAATGAATGCAACACACAAAGGTGGTCCCTTAAATCTAGGTTTAATGTATAAGAAAAATAATACATAGCAGAAAATATAGCTGAACAGTAAGTTCTAACAGGTTATGCCATGTATCACAGTTTATTTTGCATAAAACAAATAATAAATAATGCATGAAATATGAGCTAAAATAAATAAACAGCAAATGACAAGGTGTCTTGCCTGGTAGGACGTCTGGTGTGCTGCAATGATCAAGCTGGCATGAACTGCGACTTCGGTGCAATAACTATGCATGGTGACCTCGGGTGGTGGCACGGACAGTTCCATTGGGTCCGGAATGGTCAAATTAGTTAGGATGGACACAAGGTAGTATAGAATTGGAAAAGGAATAGGAAAGATGGACGGGGTCATGGACAGGTGGATACTCAAAGAAAATTGATAAATAATATATATATAATTTTGTTTTAGGTAAAAACTATACTTAGTAAAATATTTTATAGAACTACTTGAAAATATCATGATAATTTGAAAACTAGATTTTGATTAGTTAAAATGCTTGTAGATAAATATTCTAAAATATTATTTCAAAAACTAAATTTTTATTAAATACTACAATAATAATTTCGATAAAAATACTACAAGGAAAGTATGATATATTAGGCTTTTGAAATCAAATTTTGAAACTTCATATGGGATCAAGCCCAAATAACATATTTTGTTTACCAAAAATAAAGATGTGAATATATATATATATATATATATATATATATATATATAAAAACAGATCTTAGAATTATAATAATAAATTTAGTAATATATATACTAAAATACTATAACATTTTATACCTCTATGTATATGGTCACTAAAGTATACTGGTTTGTACATGAGTTGATACATACTATTAAGGTAAGTAATAATAATAATAACAATAAGAAATTTCCTTCGAAAAAAACAATAAGAATTTATGTGCAAATATAACACCAGCAGACTTAATTATGAGACTATAACCACAGCTGTCCATCCCATGTCCCTTTTTGAGTGACCCAGAGCAAAAGGAAAGAGAGAGAGAGACCAGAGAGGGGGAGAAAGTTTTCGAGCGTGAGAGAGAGAGAGTGGGTGCGAGAGAGCGGGAGGAAGGAGAGGTGAAGTCGCCGGCGGTGGGCGGCAAGCCGGAGGCAATTCTGCGGGAGGAGATGGGGCTCGGGCTGGCACGGCAGACGGAGGATTCGCTGGCTCGCGTGGTGGTCGACGCTCACGGCGAAGGGGCGGCTCGGAAGAGGGTTTTACTAGAGGAGTTCGTCGACGGCGCTTGGAGTTCATCGACGAAGGCGGTCAACTACACGGAGGGGGAAGTCGGACGGCACGGAGGTTTCAGTGGAGGAGACGGCTACTAGGGTACCCGGCGGCGGAGGAAGTGGGTTTTAGTGAGAGCAAGAGAGAGAGAGCTCGAGGAACAAGAGGAGGTGGCTCGCCCCGACGTTCTCCGGTGGGGCGGCGCACGGTGGTGCGAAAAAGTTTGGGCGGCAACGGTTCCCCGTGGTCTCCAGATCTAGACGACTGGCTCGGCGCACGAGGGCGGCCGGGTGAGGCTGGTCGGGCTTGCGGTACGGTGAAGCCCGTCGGGGAAGAGTGGTGCGCGGTTGCTCGAGGCTCGCTGTGATCACGCGACAGCGTCGGTGGTGACCGGGATCTGCGGAGCACATGGCTAGGGCTCTGCCAACGAGATCCTCGAACACGGCGAAGAGGATTTCGGTGGAGGAGACTGCGACGCCTCGGTGGGGCAGAGGGTGCACGACCGTGGTCTGCGACGGATCCAGTCAAAAAAAGGATAGAGCAACTCATCGGCAAGGCGCAGCACGCTCGCCGACAACGGCATTGGGGTTGCTGCTCCGGTAGGTTTAAGGCTTTGGGAAGCGGCGAGACTGTGCTGTGGTCCAGTGGACGGATCTAGGTTAGGATTTTTGTCTTTCCTTCGTTCTGTTATGGTTGTGATGTTGTGATGGCCGGAGAGTTGTGTATGGTTCGTCGGTGATGGTGGTGGATGTGGTTAGTGGTGGTGGCGATATTATGTCGTAGAGGGGATGATGACGATGATGACGAGGAGGAAACTGTGGTAGTTGGCGAACGGAGGGGGACAGGGCTGGGTTTGACGTGAACAAGAGGAGGCTGGTGGTGGAAGGCTGGGTCGGGATCACGGGTGGTGCTGTGATATGAGGTCGGGTACAGCAAAGAGGGAGTCCGAGTTGAAAGGGACGGAGGAGACGGGTTTTTGTCGGGACGACGGTGGACAGGATTAGAATAGGTTTAGATTAGGAATTTGATATATCGTGTCGGGGTTGTCGACACGGAGAAATAAATGTACGTGTAAATAATGGAATAAGAAGGTCACCCGGGGTCGGGCCCGAGGCCGTCACGGCTGACACGGGAGATGTTGGACACAGACACGAGGCACTCACATTGGTAGATTTTGTGGAGAAAATAATGTGGAGGCTCCCTATTTATAGGGTTGAGGAATCCAAATTCGATAAGATGTAGGAGATTTAAATCCCCTTTTAAATAAATCGCATATTTATTAAAATAGATTAATTCAATCAAAATCCAAATCTCAATCTAGTTTAAATCTAATAGAAAAATCTTCATCCTTAAATTAACTGTTTAAATCAAATCAATAAATCGAACCACAATTTAAAGTATAATAATTAAACTAAAATATCTTTTTATAATTAATTAAAAATAATATCAAAAATAAATAAATATTCTTAAATATCTTTTTGAATAATAAAATATTAATATTAATAAATTTTGAAAATGGAATTATATATAAATTTAAATTAATGTACCTCATATGCAAGGAATATTTACATAAAATAGTTTTCTAAATTGCCACTATTAAATAAGATAACTTTTTATAAAAAAAAGTAATATGTTTTGGCCATCCCGATACGATGCTTTTCACAACTTTAAGTAAAATACAAATAATTATTATATATATTATTTGAACTATAAAAAATATAGAAAAAAATGTTTTTCTAAAAATATGTACGCTCGCACATATTCCCACTCGCCGAGCAATTACGAAAAACGAAATTTCGCGCACGACGTACACTACGACTACGCGACGTACAATATAAAATATTGAATCAGTACCAAATTTAATAAAAAAAAGTAGAAATTTAGGGGTTTTACACTTACTAACTTAATTAGTGGGGTATGTGTGCCATGACTAATTAATCTTGGGGTCCCGTCTAGAGTCTAAGCTACCCGGGTCACTAACACATGTCGGAACGAAACGAAACTCAAACCCGACTAAACAATCCTGTAAAATTAATATTAAAATATAAAAATTCCAAAAATATTAAAATATAAATAATGACAAAAATTATAATACATCAATTTAAATATTATTAAAATAATCTAAAATTCACCAATTAATCAAAATCCTAAATAATTTAAAAGTCACAAAATAACCAAAATACCCTTAGGCTAAAAAGTTGTAATTAGTCATTCTAATCACATGGTTAGGTCCCCATGGCCATGGTTAGTCTCATGGCTCAACAATTCTAGGGTTCACTAGCTAACACATCAAAATTATAATTCGCCAATTTTAAATAGTATTAAATTAATTAAAAATCCCCATAAATCATAAATTATATTATTAAATAATAAACTTTTACAAAAGTTCAAAATTACCCTCATTTCAGAAAAGGCGGTGGTTACAACTCTCTTCTCTATCTATTCTAAAGTGTTTTCTACGAGCAAAGCTTTCAAATCAAGCCTATACCACTCTTAGCCAAAGCCAGTACAGTTTTGTTCAATTTAGAGTTTTGGTACTGAAGAGTTGTATCAGTGGCTGCAATTAAGAAAATGTTCCAGTTTTCGAAATTATTTTAGGGAGTCTATCGTACGCTCGTCACCAAGCACGATGTTGTAAGAGACTGGAAGCTCTTAATTAGCTTGTGCCATAGTGGATTAACATCGAACAAGAGTATTCGAGACTGGACTAGTCCTCTCAGAGGGAAACCAGTGTACATCGCTGTGTCACTGAGTTTGATTCTCTTATCTCTTACTTTATCATATTTTATTTATCGTCTTTTATCTGCCATAATATATAGTTGCTTAATTTTTAATTGGTAATTATTTTTTATGCACACGTACACACTCTATTCACCTTCCTCTAGAGGTGCTCAACAGTCCTATAGTTTGTAGATCGAGGACGATTATAGAGGAGAATGGGTCGGGGCTCGTAGTGGTTGATGATTGTTGTGGTGGTTGCTCGGGTGTTGGCTGCGGTTGTTCCGGGGAGGGGGACAATGGTGGTTTGTGGTGATGTTGGTGGTGGTGGTGGCAATGAGCAGTCATAGAGGATGGCTGGATTGAACAGAGGATCGACCATGTGGCTGGGGTTCTATGGCAGTGATCAGTGGAGATAGGGAGGAGAGACAGGAAGAAAGAGGCGGAGTTCGTTGGAGATCAGCCAACTGCGACGACACCAACGGTCTAGCCGGCGGAGCTAGCTGCTGGCAGAGAGAGTACGAAAGTGAGGATGTAATATTTCTGTAATAAAATATTGGAGAGTCTCCAATAATTTTATAAGAAGAGAGTAGAGTGTTCTCCAAGCCCAAGTGGCACTTATATAAATTATAATAGATCTAGGGGCAATAGTGGAAGAGACTAACTAAGATAACTAACACCAACTAATTACTAACTAATTACTTAATTAGTAACTAATCAGTAATTAAGACTAACTAATCAAATAAATATTCCACAGCCCAAAACCCATAGCCGCATAATCCAAGCCCAAGGTTTCGTAGGCAATTAGAATATCTAGTCCATAATCCAAGCCCAAGGCTTGGTAGGCTCACAAGAAATCAATTAATAATAAAATAAGTCTAAAAATAAAATTAACTAATTGTTAAATAATAATAATTAGCATTAGATATGAATCCACAAATAAATTCAAAAATAATTTTATAAATTCCAAAAATAATCGCATTGATTTCAAAAATAGAATTTAAAATTTAGGAAAAGAATTTTATAACTCAAAAATTAGCTTAAAATTTTCGAAAATAGAAATTTCAAATCTAGGTAGTTACAGATCGCTTGGACGAGCTGAGGCATATAGTTCCTTGGTGTTTCAAGACATCCAGCCGCATTAAAGACTTCACCTATATAAGACATAATGTATGGACATCGCCTTCGTCAAGTTGTATGCCTCAAGACAGGATTATTTGTATTGAGAGGTAAGAGAGAGTTGAGTGTTTGTATTCAAAAAGATTGTGAGCATGAGTGATTGTAATCTGGACTTTGTGCCTTTGTAATCTTATTTTTATTATTAATAAAAGACTGTGGCTTTGTTTGAATACTTGTGTTTTTTTATTTATTCAATGCTTCTGCTCAGGACTTCTGTGCGATGACCCCGTCGTTTAGCCTGTAATCGGTCGTTGTGGAAATTGTCTTGCGCGAGTGCAACCTAGGTTCGCGCGACATCACACCCTAGCGAGGAAGATCAGTTCTATGGAACCGGGATATGACAATGGCCATGGCTGAAGTAGAGGTTGTGATCATGGTGGAGGAGGCCATAGTGGTGACTGGAGCGGAGGCGGAGGCGGCCATGGTGGTGGCGGTCGCCAGAGGTCCAGGACAAGGAGGGATTGAGTGATGGGGAGAGAACAGAGAGAACTCGAGAAGGGAAAGGTGATGGTGGATAGAGAGTGAATTGAGCAGGAGAGAGAGACATAAGGAAGGGGCGACTGTTCCAGAGGAGAGAGGGGAGTTAAGGTGAGGTAGGGTGAGGGGTGAGGTGAGAGAGTTAGAGAGAGAGGCAGGAAAGAGATAGAGAGGGGGTAGCTATTGGTAATAACAAATAATAAAAATAATAATAATAACAAAATTAATTTATAGGAATGATGAAATAAAATTTACACCAATAATAATAATAAAATAATACAAAAATAAACAGGAATCAAATCCCAAAAACCAAGGCCAAATCATGATCCTTAAACAAAATCAATTTTTTAAATAAATACAAAGCTTAAAAATCGTCGAAATACGAAATACAGTCATATACCTATTTTGAAAAATAGAGATGTGACAGGTTCCATGGCGACGTAGATATCGGTTATCTCGAGACCTTTATCACCGACGCCTTCTTCTTTTTTTGCTCTGCCTCCGAACGTTGTCGCACAGATGATACAGATTATTATGATGATGACCACCTTGCAAACTAACATGGCGGCGATGCAGGAGTCTATTAGCACCATATAAGACACCATTTGGGCCCGACAATTGCACCTGATAGTGGCACTGCCATATATTTGTGCCGCTACGACTTTAGATGATGTCGGTGCCTTTGCTCCTCCCGTTGATGTCTCTGCTCCTGTTGCCCCTATCGTCATTTCTTCGGTAGTACTGACGAGTCCGTTGAGTACACTTTTGTCGAAGGTCTTGAGTTCACTACCACCTGAAGTAGTGAGCTCAATTCCTCCTGACATCTCAATTCGTCTACGGGGCTAGGGACCACCAACAGATCAATGATTTTTTTTATTTGACATTTGTCTGTTGTTGTGAAACTTGTACCATCAACACTCATACTATCATAACTATTTGTACATATTACCATGTGGATGTTATGTACTTATTCATTATTATTGTGATATGTTTCTAGAGATAGATTATTTATTTGTGTTTATTTGTATTTGAGTTTTATTTCTAATTTTTTTGTGTATTGTGTGGTCCCAACGTGCGTTTGTGCTGCTGAAGGGCCGATTAGACAAAAATTCTATGGTAGATCATGTTGGGTGGTTATATACTATGATTATTGTGATTAGACAGGCTGTGTATATGCTATGATTGTTGTGATTCTGTTACGACCCGCACCCAGTGTAGGGGCACGAGAAGTGGTTACGTCCAGCCTACGTTGCAGTGTCGACGGTAGAACGATGTCCTAGGTCACATACATCTAACAGTTATAAGGTACCTGTACAGTATATACACTCCGAATGGAGGTGACATAATAAAGTACAACTCAATCGCAACTAAGGAAGAAAGTAAGATAAGATAGAATAGATGAAATCACAGAATCCACATATGATAAATACAAGATAAGAGAGATAGCTAGAAGTCTAAGATAAACAACTCCACAAATACAGAATAACAATCTCCAAATATGTACAAGTGTATCCAACAAGACATGAAGATAAATAGATACTAGTCTAGCTAACTAACCTAGTCTACTGGGGTAATATCCTCTACAAGTACTGGGTCCTCCTGAGAGTCCAGCTCACATGTGTCATCTAGGCCTGCTCCGTAATAAGTGGGACACAGCTCCTCAAGGTCATCTGTAATATTTCAATAGGTCCAGTCAGGATGGGAGCGAGCACAGTATATCTCACACAGTTCATATCATGACAGGAATATAATACAGGCAATAGAGTAAGATACATGAAACACTAAGAATATACATGAAGTAAAAGAGAAGACTGTAAAAGAAATATCTACTATAAGTAAAGAGCTACAGTAAACTAGTGATTTAGAGTACAAGATAGACATGTGAACGGCTTGATATTAAATATGAGAGGTTGTACATGGCTACACTACTTTGGAAATTTGTCCATATGACTATTTATACTCCCCCGTACCCCAATTAATACACAAGGATCTGCTCAAGTTATGTTATTGTACATAATTTCACATGGGGGCCCATAAATGGGTGCACATGAATATAAACATGGGGGCTCCGTAAACATGAGAGTACATGAATCACGAGAGTGCACATAAATGGTGAAAGTACAAGAATATATGATGAAAGTAAAACGCACATGACATGATGTATCCGATGCTCCCGAGGGGGATAACATCGTATGAAAAGATCCATATAGTACTAATCCGTGTTTCCATCGTGTCAGCATTAAGTAAAATAATCAAGAGCAAGAATTTAGCATCAAGTAAAATAATCAAGAGCAAGAATTTAGTCCTAGCAAGTATAAAACGGTCAGAGAATGTACTCGCCTGATATCATGAGTATCTGAAATGAAATACTACCTGAGGAGTAGTGTTTGGCCCCTAATAGAATAGTACAAGTCACAACATATCCAAAATGGTAAAATAGACTGCTACAATGTATTCTACATGATGTTTGGGTCAATCTAGGCTAAAGTCAACCTTTGGTTAAACTAGGTTAGTCAATTCTAGGTCTAAGCAAACTAAGTCTATGCAAATCAAGTATCCAAGATAGCTACTAACTCATAGCCTAAGTCACTTACTAAACCAAGCACAAAACTAAACCATAAGCTAACAAGGCACACAAACTTAGTCATATAATGTATATATATTATTCACATTCACATATTCATATACATAGATATATATAGGAAAGCTATATATATAGGCACAAATATATTTTTTTTATATATATATATATATATATATATATATATATATAGAGAGAGAGAGAGAGAGAGAGAGAGAGAAGGAGAGGTAAAAGTGTAAGCGAGTGTGTGTGTGTGTGTGTGTGTTAAAGGATATGTGTTAATGTTCTCAGATTTAGTGATAGGTAGGTGTATATGACATGGGATACATGGTGTCAAAGGGTGTATGAATGCATGTGTGTAAAAGGTTATAGGTTAACTCAGTTTATAGAAATGCATACATACATACTTACATTGTATACATGCATACATACATATCATATATGCATACTTGCATTCATTCATGCACCTATACATACAAACATATTTGAATACATTATATACTTGCATACATTATATTCACATATGCATAGTCTACATTATATTACATTCATTCCTGCATACATGCATACATATAATATATGCATACAAACTCATATATTTAACTCAAAATATATATGAATACGTATATTATATTACCTTAACACATATATATATCATTCATTCATATCCCATATACATGCATACTTCAGATCAGGCAATATATCCATTCACATATCATTAAGTTGCATACATATACTTATTTTCATTACATACATGTCATTCATGCATATTACATACTTACATGCATCTATACATTATATACATTGTATACAACACGTAAAAAATAGAAGAGGAAAAAAGGAAGAAAAAATGAAATGGAAAGGGAAGGGAAGGAAAAATGTAAGGAAAAGGAAAAACAGTGGACGTATACATGCTTGCATCATATATTCTACATTACCATACATGCTATCATTATATATTGTATTATATTATGTATACATTATGCATTCATATCTATTATTACATGTATAAATTGCATTCATATCTAGCATTCATTATATACTTTCATGCATACATTGTATATCATTCTTTCATTCATGCATTTATGCATTGCTTACATACATTATATTGATTGCATTCCTACATGCTTGCATTCAACCATATATATACATTAATGTAAAGAGGATACGTATCATATATATATTGTTTTATTTATCTAACATATTACGTATTACATACTCTACATTCATTTAATATCCATACTACATAGGCTTATAGGTTACACAAAATGCCTATGTCGTATAGTCACTCTTCTACTTAAAATCAATACTGTACCAATTGGTCCTTCACTAAATTCTAGGATTAAATTATGTCGTAGCCCTTCGTGTTAGCTTTCCGAAACTTCAAACGGATCGTATTTTCGTGTCCGGAAGCTCCCGGAATCGCGAAAACGCCGAAACGCGTTTGTCTTTCGAACAGCTGACACTCAAATAATTTTACAAAAATTTTCAGAATAATTTTTGTAAAACCCCTAAATTTCTACTATTTTTTTATTAAATTTGGTACTGATTTAAAATGTTGTATTGTACGTCGTGTAGTCGTATTGTACGTCGCGCACGAAATTTTATTTTTCGTAATTGCTCGACGAGTGCGAATATGTGCGAGCTTACATATTTTTAGAAAAAAAATTTTTTATAGTTTCAAAATAATATATCTAATAATTATTTTTAGTTATCGTACCGAAATTTTTGAGTTTATGATTTATTTATGAAAGCCTTATAACAGTTACTAATAATAAATAATATTCTTCATATATTTTTTAATTATTTATTAGTGTATTTTAAATAATAAATATTATTTTCGAAATTATTATTATTTGTATTTTTGGAAAACATATTTTGAAATTTTTATGGCAATTTAAATCTTGAATTAATTTTAGGGATATATTTAAATAGCTAAAATAATATCTATGTTTGGAAAATTGCTTTATCCTATTTGATTTTAAACTAAAAGAATTTAATTAGATTTAAATTGGATTTTGATTTGGATTTGGATTTATTGAATTAATTTAAATTAATAGATTGAATTATCTAATTGGGTTTAACTATTCTAATTCTTATCCAACTGGGAATTTTCACATCCTATAAATAGGCAGGTACTCATCCATATATTTCTATTCTCCAAATTCCACAACCAATAGTGCGTGCATCGTGTCCATGTCCTCTTCCGACCATAATCTTGTTCTAATCTTACATATACATCATCCATCGTGTAGACAACCCCGACACGGTACATCACAAAATCCTAAACCTAGTTTAACTGCCCCGTCCTCCACCGTGTCCCGTCTCTTCCCTGACTTCCCTCAACATGACCACCGCCCCCTGGCCTCAAACATCCTCGTAGCCACCAGCCTTCCCTCTCGGACCTCCACCGTTACGAATATCCACCTTCCCAAAGCTCTCCTCCTTCTTGTATCCTCCTTCGTCGGCCCATCACCCCGCCGACTCCACGACAACCATCGATCAAACACCCCAACAAACACAAACACAAATAAACCACCAACACCACCGCCAACCTACCGAAAAGCCGACCCCCGACAAACCCCCAAAACCAGAGAATCCGCCATCATAGCCCCTTTCTCCCGACTGTCGACCCCACAGCAAAAACCAAAACCACTAATAGCAGAAACCAAAACCACCAAGACTTACCCCCCGGCATCGACCGCCGCTATGCTATGCAGCTCCGCTTCGAGCGTCGCACCGCCTAGAACTTCACCCCTCGCACACGCCCCTCCGACGCCGCAAGCCTTTGTCGGCCATGACCACCCCGTCAGTGCCGAGACTCGTTCGCCTGTACCAGAACGCCGCCTGTCCTCCGCCATTACGACCGCCCCCGTCGATTCTGTCGTACGGCGCTCACCATCCGCCACTCGGCCAGATCCCTCCGGCAACCGCCGTGCTTGCCCACCCTTGTCTCCAGCCGACCGAACCCTTCCACTCCTCCGCCGCCGCTCCGCAGCTTCTATAGACCAGCCGGCCGACGCCCTCCGTCTTCCTTCCGTACCGCGCCTAAACCCACCCCAGCTGACCGAAGACCCGCACCCTCTCTCCTCCTTCTTCTCAGCCTCACCCGACCATCCCCGTCGCCGTGCGGCGCTCACCATCTGCCGTCGCACACAGCTCCGGCCTTCCTCTTCCTCCGCCCGTCACTGTCGACCCGTACCGCCGTAGCCCTTTTCGTCCGCCACCGCCCGGCCTCCCTCAGCGCCGAGCGGCTACGGCGCCACCCCAGAGACCTCCGTCCCCCTTTCCTAGCCGCCGACGACCTCCCGACCGCCGCGAGCCGCGCCGGAACCCCCGAACTCACAGCCCTCTCCGACCTCTCCTTCCCTCTCTTTCTCGCCTCCTGTGGCCGACCGGCCAGATCCGTGCGCCGGAGCAGCCCACGCCGGTGGCCGAGTCCTTCGTCCCAACTCCCCTTTCTCCGTCGAGCTTTCCCGATCTCCCGCTCTTCCGTTCCCCTTTCCCTTTCCTTTTCTCTCTCTCTCCTTTCTCTTTTGATTTTAGCAGTAGGAGAGCAGAAGTACCTTACCTATTTTTGTTCTTTCTTCTTATTTTTTATTATTTGTTTTTCTGTTTGTTTTTGTTTTTATTTTTTCTATGTAAATTTTTTTTTTGTTTGCTTGTTTGAATTTTCCATTTTTCCTTCTTCTGGTATTAGCTACTGCTTTAGGAATTATTATCTATTATTACTTCTTCTTCTTATTATTACTATTATTAATATTATTATTATTATTATTAGTATTACAGTTAGTATTTGTATCTATAGATAAACAAATAAATTTTTTCATTAAACTTTAGTATTAATATTTTGTAATTATCATTAATATTATTTACATCATTTATTAAATAAATGACTATTTTTCTAGAAAGTATTTTGTAGCAAACACATAGTTTGTGCTTAATGTAATCTCAAAAATATGGCTCTTAGCTGTAAATAATTTTCTAATATTATTTTGTTTCGCTTATGATATTTTTGGATTTACAAACTATAGGTTTAGCCTAAAATACTATTTTTAACAAACTTACAGTTTTACCTTGAGACGACTATCAACTTTTCGGGTACGTGTTTGAAAGCATATTTTGACTAATAAATAGTTTTCAAATTTTAATTGAGTAGTATTCATCTAAAAACATATTTTTACTAATAAGATATAGTTTTAAATTACCATATATATTTTCTAGTAGTTATGTAAAATATTTTTCTAAGCAAAGTATAGTTTGACCTAAAGCAATTTTACTAACTACCTAAAAATATTAATTTTGGATGATAAAATATATTTCTTTTTCAAGGACTATAAGTATTTTCTAATTCATATATTTTCTTAATTATCAAATTTCTTTGATTATCCTTCCGTCCATGACTAAATCCTATTATTCATGTTCCCTCCTCAATTCAAGCCTACCTTATATCGAACCTAACTAATTTGACCCTTCTGGACCCAATGGAACTGTCAGTGCCACCATCAGAGGTCCCCTTGTGTAGTTGTTACACCAAAGTCGTAGTTCATGCCACCATGATTATCGTAGCACACCAGGCGTCCTACTAGGCAAGACTCCTTGCCATTTGTTGTTAATTTATTTTAGCTCATATTTCATGCATTATTCGTTATTTTTTATGCAAAATAAACTGTGATACATGGCATAACCTGTTAGAACTTACTGTTCATTTATATTTCCTGCTATGTATTATTTTTCTTACACATTAAACCTAGATTTAAGGGACCACCTTTGTGTGTTGCATTCATTGGCCTTGACACGTTGTATCACGAAGTTGTGTGTCGCATGTAGAACACGGACATGCGTGACTGGCTGGCCTTTGGTGCGTATAAATCGTGCGATAGGATTAACCGCTAATAGAATTGCATGCTAGTTTTGACTTATCGGTTATAGAGGTTTACTGTTGTAGATACAATATAGTAGGCATTGGGCAGGGAGGATAATTTCTTAGCGTATGGGCTTCGATGTACTTTTCCTTGTGACCCGGAAGCTCCGCTGGAGATACGGGGTTGATGACCCATGATTACTGACGGCCACTGACGTTCTGTAGAACGTTATGCTCTTACTGATTGGGCCTCTAGTGCCCCAAGGGGGGACCACGCCGATCCTATTTAGCCAGGGCCCATGCGTAGGAAGGATTGTTCTTAACCACATTTCACTTAGAATGGTTAGGCACCTTTATCTGTTAGGTATGAGTACTTTTTGTTTGAGTACTTGTATCTGACCGTGGCTTGGAACAATAACTTGTCGCAGATTAGTTCGACATATATTGTCCTTATTTAGTTGTAGACGTGACTTACTACTTCGATGAGAAGGTATTGAACCTTGTTGGGGTCCGGATACCATATTGGGTTCATAGCAGGGAAAGATACGTCATCGTGAATTAGTTTACCATCTCCTGTCCTTGTTTGGTTGGGGGGATGGTAAGCTAGTTCAATAGGTGTGTATTGGACCATGTTATAATTCAATTGACTTATTTATTTGAGCAATGTTTATTCAGTTTATATGGCATGATATTATGTGTCTTGTTACGTCCCTCTGAGGACCTGGTTATCTCGCCAGGTGTGTGCTCTTGTCTTTTGCAGGTGTTCTAGCCGTGGCCATGATCATCACTATTTCTCCGAGGATGATTGCACTTTGATCATCTTCGCTTCGCTCGACAAAATTATTTCTTTTCGCATGTATTTTTCCTTTACTTGTTTGTAGTGGATTTGTCTCCGCCCAATATATTGTATCAAGACAATTTTATAGATGATTACATGATATCTTTTATTCATTTATTTTGTGTAGATGAGATTAGTTATGGTTCTACTGCATTTTACAGCTTACGTATATTTATTATACGGCTGGCATGTCTACGTTCCTAGTCCTACGTATTTTGGGACTGGGGCGTTACATATTTTTGTGGTGGCCCATGCATGTCAAGATAAATTGTTTGGTTACTTTACCGTACCAAGCAAGCCTGCGAATAGGATTAGAAGTTTAGGATCTCATCCACATACTTGACCTCTTTCCTCGATTCCATATTCGAACTACCGTTTAACTCATTGATTTGCATCTTGTTTGATTCCTCCTATCATTATTCTTATCTTTCTTTCGTACTTGCTAAAGATTGGCCATACTAGTTAGATGTCCCAAACACCCTTAACTTAATTCTTTAAGTTGGGTAGAATACCCCACGACCTGACACACCCTTGACCATTAAGGGAATACAAATAGTATTATCTAGACCATAGAGACTAGAGGAATTTAACCCATTTGGTCAACCAAGCCTTGGTCAATAAAACCGTAGAATGATAGTATAGGAATAAACAAGACTTAGATTCTTATGACTCTTAGACTATTCATATTGGTTCTTTATTTCAATCTTACCCTCGTGCCTATATTTTTACTATCTAGACTAATGATGCTAATGTAGCCTAGTTTTTGCAAGCTCAATTCTTTATCAAGCTTATTTATGACGTATGTTATTGGAGGCCTCCACTAACGTATTGTCTACTCAGAATCGGTGCATGATGGTCTGATCAACCGAGTGCACTTTGGTTCGCTTTTCTCTAGCGTTCTACGTGGATGGGTAAATAGCTAAACTTGTCCTCTAGAGTCCCATCCACGACTGCCTTGAAAACTCCTTTTGAATTATTCGGTCGCCTTTGAACCACGTATTCGTATTCAATAACGCCGCCTTCGAACTCTATATTGCCTTCGCCTTCACTTATTTTAGAAGGACGAAGGCGTTATACTAGAACTTCCTCTAGCCTTTCTATCGACTAAGACTATTCTCACTCGATATTGCTATATCTTCATCCTAAACTACTCGTCCTTTTCTCGGCCCTATCATGACCTTCTAATTGCTTAATTTAAGTAAACCTAATTTGTCTCTTAGATCGTGCCCTCAACCCACTTTCAAAACATATCTTTTAGGCCGCTCATTATTCTCTTGATACCATATTACTCCTTTGCATGTTATCATGACTAACTTTAAAATATTATCTTTTATGCCACGGCTTGTTAATCGCATGTCCAACATCATCTCTTTGTCTCGCCAATTAATTGATTGTTCCCCACCAATACCCCCTTGTGTCTTCTCACCCCCTCCTTATTCTAAATTTTGAGGACAAAATTCTTTTAAGTTGGGTAGGATGTAAAACCCCTAAATTTCTACTATTTTTTTATTAAATTTGGTACTGATTTAAAATTTTGTATTGTACGTCGTGTAGTCGTATTGTACGTTGCGCACAAAATTTTATTTTTCGTAATTGCTCGACGAGTGCGAATATGTGCGAGCTTACATATTTTTAGAAAAACATTTTTTTATAGTTTCAAAATAATACATCTAATAATTATTTTTAGTCATCGTACCGAAATTTCCAAGTTTATGATTTATTTATGAAAGCCATATAACAGTTACTAATAATAAATAATATTCTTCATATATTTTTTTTAATTATTTATTAGTGTATTTTAAATAATAAATATTATTTTTGAAATTGTAACACCCAGTTTCTAAAATGAGGATAATTTTGAAATTTTTTGTTTATTTTATTTAATTATGACATTTAATTAATAATATGATTTATAGTGATTTTTAGTCATTTTAAAACTATTTAAAAATCATGACTTGTGATTTGATGTACAACAAGTGAAACCCTAGAGACTGTCTGCCCTAGAGCCTAGCCATGTGATTAGGGTGTTTCAATTATCATTTTCAGTCTAGGGGTAGTTTGGTTATTTTGACTTTTTAGAATTATTAATTTATTGTTGTATTGACGGTTGTTGATTTTGACTTTTGCTAGTTGTGACATAGGAGACTAACCTAGATGTTGACTCTAGTTAAGGTGACTTGATTAGCATGGTGAAACCCTAATCTAACTTAAGTCGACTTGGTTTTGACTTGAGTGATTTAGCTCTTGAGAAATTAGGAAGGATTTTAATGTTGGACTTAAGGCTAAGGTAGAGAGCCCATTTCTCATGTGACTTGGCCCATGGCCCATGACTTGTAACCCTAACCCTAATTTTCACTCATTAGGACCAGCCATAGGGCGTCCCCTACCTATAAATAATCTCCTCCTTGAATGTTCTTGCCTCTTTTATATTATTCTCCATTTGGCAAAAACCAAGGTTTGTTCCCTTCTTCAAAATTCCCATTTTATTCATTTAACCTCCTTTTTCATCCTAGTCTTCTACATTGGGTTCTAATTGGTGTTTATGGGCTGTTGGTGGAGAGCCATTTCAGTTTGGGACCAATTTGGAGCACTTGGCCATCAAGAAGAACCACCCCCTTTTGAAGCTTTTTCATACAAATTGCACATATAGGTAAATCCCTACTCCCTCCACCAATTTCGTTTTCTTTGCATGGATAGGAAGCCCTAGGTGTCCCCTAGCCGTAGGTATTGGATTTGTGTCGATTCGTGTCCGTTTGGTGTCCGTACCGGACACGTGTCAATGTATATGTGCATGTGTTTGTTAAAATGCCACAATGAATGTTTTTATGTTATTTTTGAAATCTTTCTAATTGAGATTGTTGGTTTTGATGTGTCTTCTAATTTTGCTAAACCTAAACCATGTTTTTGTGTCGTGTCGTGTCCATACAATGGCGTGGACACAGCCCCGTGCGCGAGCTAGGGTATCCCCTGCTACCCGACACTGAGATCTCGATGCACAGGACACCAGGACACGTGAAATTTTATGGAGTCATTGGGGCAACGACTGACACTATGCTCCCAAAATTTGGGAGCATATCGTTCACCACGCGAGGAGATATCTCGCGCGCACGGATCACGCACTGTGTGCACGCGCACGACAGTGCCTCACTGATACGCACCTATATATCGGACATGATACGAATTTAAACCGATTCAGGGTGTCAATTCCCTAGCACTAGACCCACTCTATAACTAAACACGGACACGACCCTCCTCGTATTGTGTGTCGAGTCCTATTGGACTCGACATGGCTGCACGAGGCAGTTCTCACTGCCAGTTTCAGTTGATATTCTATTTCAAAATTGGACACTTCGTGTCCAGTTTCCTGGACACGAATGGACCCCCCTAGACACGTGTACATATGGGAAACATTCCTATGTGCCTGATAGTTCAAGTTCATTGGGTAATTGGTTTTCGAATTGGGAATTTTCTATAAATTTTTTGATACCGAGAGTTGTATCAGAGTTTACTCTGTACAATATAAGTTTAAATTCATTTTGCTGAGTTAAATTAGATACTAACATGTTAGTTAGTTGTTGTTTGCATGCTAGATGTAGTTTAGGGTTTGATTCCTTGATTGTGTTGTTTTCGAGCAATCTATCCCATGTTCCAAGTTTGCTAAAACTTTGAAATATTAAGTTCATTTACTTTTCCTGTTTCAATATGATTTCAATCTAGATTCTTATGTATGTTAATGATGAGATGCTGGGTTCTACATGTTAGTTTAAGTTTAGGTTTAAATGAAATGTATGAGCCTAAACCTATTGACTGAAACCTGGGATTGATTACACTAAATCCTGATTTGTATGCATACATATTGACTTGTGTTCACCAAAAACCTGAGAACTTAACTTAGGAATACACACATACATTGACACTCCTGTACATGACTAAATGTGCTAAAACAGAGCCATGTGCTGTCCACTGTTTTAGAGATTGGGTTTGAATGAATGGCTAACTGTCAAATGGTTCACTTCCTTTTGTTTGCTGTTGAATTGAATTCTTTTTCCCTTTGTTAGTTCCATTACAAACTCACTGTCAATTGTTCTAATATCCATACTGTCAATCTATTTCACAAAGCTGAGCATGTAAATAGTTTCACTGATTTTGTGATTTAACTGTCACATGGTTTCAAACTGAGAAATGATTTCTTTCCTTTAAACTATTGTGAATTCTTATACATTATTAGTTCACTGGTTATTAGAATTCTTGATTATTGATATGTGGATTGGTTTATCATGTTAACTGTCATAAGGGATTTGGGTTTGTTTACAACTGTCATGCCTTATCTACTACACTATTTTTTCTATCTTTCCAGTTTATACACTGGTTGTATTTGCCCTGTTTTCTGATATCACTCCACACACAATGCACACACATACACACTCTATGTGACACTGGGGCACACACACAACATGGAAATTACCATGTGCACACTGTGCACTTTTCTGACTTCCTGAGAACAGGGAAGACAGCCAGAAATCTGGGACACTTGACACATTGCACTGATTTTGGGTACACTCATTGATTTCTATGTTGTATGCCACACACACATTGGTTCACATAGATACACACACCCATTGTAGCTACACACTATTCCTATCACACATGTATCTACACCATGCCACACACTATATATCTCCCTCACATGTCTCTCTATCACCCTATATACATATATATATGTACACCTATATGTGATGTTAACATATAGCCTATAATTATATGAATGTGTGTTAAATATATTTAGTTAGATATAATTGATATATGTGAATGTGTGGAATGGTCTATGTATGATATAGCTATGGCTTATAGCCTATATACAGGGCACATAGCCTATGGCTTATTACTTGTGTGTGTGGTTTGAATGCCAGTATAGGTGTGCAGTTGGCTTGTATAGCCTTGGGATTGATGTAGAGTGCTAGCCTAGGCTTGGTTAGGCCTAGTGAGACTTATTAGACTTGTTTGACTTAGGTTTGACTTAGTTGACCTAGCCTTGACTAGTATAGTTGACTGGAGTTGACCAAGGGTTGAATTTAGTCTAGTTGACCTAGACAGCATACAGATGCATTGTAGATTTTAATTATCATCCCCTGTATACATCTTGACTTGTGTTGCTCTAACTAGGAGTCAGGTACCTCATCTCGGACAGTACATTTACTTCAGACATTCAGATACCAGGCGAGTACATTCTCTGATCATTTCATAACTTGCTTAGAATTATATTCCTGCTCTAGTTTACCTTATTTGATGCTGTCACGATATTATCACGGATTGGTACTATATGGATCCTTTCATGCGATGTTATCCCCCTCGGGAGCATCGGATACATCATGTCGTGTGTTTCATGTACATCGTGTATTCCTTGCTCTCATGTTATTCATGTTTATCATGTGTTTCATGCTCGTTCGTGCTCGCTCGTTTACTCTCATGTGCTATAATGTTCGGTCATGTTTCTCGTGTATTCATGGATAACCTATACTTCATGTGCACCCTTCATGGGCCTTCATGTGGAATTCATGTGCACTCAGTTTTTGAGCCCTCATGTATTCTTCATGTACACCCATCTATGGGCTTCATGTGAAAACCATGTACGTAACATAACTTGTCTGGACCCTTGTGTATTGATTGGGGGTATGGGGGAGTATAAATAATCATGTGAATAATTCTAAAGTAGTATAGCCATGTGCGCCTCTTTAGTATAGTCATGTACAAATCTAGCCGTTCACATGTCGACCTTGTACTCTAAATCACTAGTCACTGGTAGCTCTCTACTTATAGTAGATATTTCTATTACAGTTCTCTCTCTGTTTATATCATGTATTTCTTTCAGTTCATGTATCGTACTCTCTTGCATGTTTATATTTTCTAACCTGTTATGATCTGTGTGAGATGTATTGTGCTCGCTTCCGTCCTGACTGGACCTGTTAAAATTTTTACAGAGGATGATGAGGAACCTGCACCCCTTACCTTGGAGCTTGCCTAGATGACACTCGCGACCTGGACCCCTAGGGAGGTTCAGGCAGCTGCTGAGGATGATACCCATGCTTAGTATAGATAGCTTAGACTCTTACTTGTCTTTTTCATTGATACATTATTGTATATATTGGGAGTTGTTTCATTTGGATGTTGTGGAGATGTTATCATAGACACTTAGTCTTTATCTGGATTGTACCTCTGTGGATTTTCTTCTTTTCATATCTATCTTTATCGTATTCCACCTTAGATGTGATTGAGACTGTATTGCTATGTCACCTCCATTTGGAGTGTATATACTGTACAGGTACCTTATATATTGTTAGATGATTGACTTAGGACAGCGTTCTACCACCGACACTGCGGCGTAGTCTAGGCGCTGTTACGTACTCGTACCCTCACGGTGGGTGCGGGTCGTAACACATTTTTAGTGGTAGCCCATGCAGGTCGAGTTTGTGTAGTGGTATTCGAACTAAAGTACCACCACAGCCTGCAGTAGGATTAGGATTATTTTGAGGTGCTCAATCACATTAGGAAAAACTCTTAACTGAATTCCTGCCATCTAAATTCCTATTGAAGATTGCTTCCTTGAATAATCGTCCTCCCTTGAATTATCGTTTCTATCTCAGTATTGATTCCTTGTTTGATCTGTCTCCAGGATGGTAATCGAGACACGATCGCATCGCTTTGGCCCAGCAGACGCTGGTGAGAGGCCTACCACCCCTCGTCTGATTGTAGATGTTGGGGCCACAATACCCCCTATTTCTGCTTATATAGGAGCATCTGTAGCTTTTGGGAGTGCACTTCCACCTGTCCGGAGGTCTTCCTCCGTTATTCCAGATATGTATCAGCAGCAGTTACCTTCAGGGACAGTAGATGCGGCTCAGATGTTTGCCCTTTTTCCAACGATTATTGGAGTCTCAGCAGTAGATGCAGCAGAGCCAGTCTGCTGATATCTGACAGAGCATACAAGATACTCACCAGTTGGTCAGGACGACAGTAGAGCTGGTGGCTGCTCAGCCACAGGGAGGTAAGATGCAGCCGTATCAGCCGAGGACTCCAGACATCCAATCCTTTAAGAATATGGGACCCCGAGACTTCAAGGGTACAGAGGGCATCATATACGCTAACGATTGGATAGAGCACATTGAGGAGATATTCTGATTGGCACAGATACCAGTTAGAATACAGATCGAGGCAGCTGCCAGTCAGATATAGGACTTGGCCCGTACTTAGTATCAGACGGACCTGAGGGTTGGTACAGTCGGTCAGACTTGGGCAGCGTTCAAGAAACTATTCAAAGAGAAATTCTTTCCTGATACAGCACTCGGTGCTTTGGAGGCGCAGTTCGAGAGTTTGGTTCAGGGGAACCAGACCGTTGAGGAGTACGCTGGAGAGTTCAGCCGTTTGAGCAGATTCATTGAGGATCTTACTGAGGCCGAGAAGGCGAGAAGGTTCAGCAGGGGTTTGATCAGGGAGATTAGGTCGTATACCAAGAGCGGCCGCGACGCCATATTCGAGCAGATTCTGATAGGAGCCATGGCAGCAGAGGACGATCTTGGGCTAAAGGAGAAGAGGATGCGAGACACCCAGGGAGCTAGTGGCAGTACGGGCCCGGCCAAGAGGCCCCACCTGTAGATTCAGCAGTAGTATCTGCAGCAGATGCCCTGTTTGTAGATTCAGCAACAGTATCCGCAGCAGATGCTACCCTTACAGTTTCAGCAGCAGTATCAGCAGCCGAGGGTCTACTTTCAGCAGCGGCAGTTTCAGGACCGTGTACCCTTTCAGCAGGCGCAGCGGCCACAGTGGCAGCAGCAGGTCCCGGGACAGCAGCTTGTTATCATTTGCCCTTTTTGCAAGAGACCAGGGCACGATTGGGGCGAATGCCGGAAGAGGCTAGGCAGATGTTTACTTTGCGGAGGATCCGATCATCGACTGAGAGAGTGTCCCAAGTCGTCGGGACAGACAGTTCAGGGAGCAGGAGCTAGGGCTCCGGTAGGCCAACAGAAGGGATTACCCTTACCGACTCAGCAGCAGAAGTACATACAGCATCAGCAGAAGCCAGGGGAGGCCAGCAGGAGCGAGCTTTTGCCAGGACAGTCGAGGATGCTCAGGCCGTTGGAGATCTAGTTGCAGGTTCCGTTCTTTTTATTTCATTTCGCAATTGCCTCTTATAACTGTCTTGAATTTCGATTCCCTCTGTTCCTTGCTAGTTAATCAGTTCTGCCCTGTTGTTCTTGTGTTATGTTTGATTTTCTTCTGAGATGAATCATATGGGCTAGGTCATCTCAGTTATGGGATCTAGAATCTTCGATGGTCGTGTTTAGCTGGCATAGTAAGGACATATAGTCAGATTTAGGACGTATTTCTCGGGTGTGAGAATTTAAGGTTTTCGCTGCCAAGCATGCGGCAATACGAAAATTTAAATACCATGATTCTAGAGGTATGTGCCTTTGTCGAGGACTCTGTGATTATCATAGCCTTGCTCACTAGCACGACGAAGATTCTGAGTATCATGATTTTGGACAGACGCATATGATTATCTGACGGTATGTTTGAGACATTGATTGTGGGATGTTTGACCTAGAAGGACTACTACCATTTTAATTTCGAGGACGAAATTTTTCTAAGGTGGGTAGACTTGTAACACCCAGTTTCTAAAATGAGGGTAATTTTGAAATTTTGTGTTTAATTTATTTAATTATGACATTTAATTAATAATATAATTTTTGGTTATTTTTAGTCATTTTAAAACTATTTAAAAATCATGACTTGTGATTTGATGTGCAGCTAGTGAAACTGTAGAGACTGTCTGCCCTAGAGCCTAGCCATGTGATTAGGGTGTTTCAATTATCATTTTTAGTCTGGGGGTAATTTGGTCATTTTGACTTTTTAGAATTATTGATTTATTGTTGGATTGACGGTTGTTGATTTTGACTTTTGCTAGTTGTGACATAGGAGACTAACCTAGATTTTGACTCTAGTTAAGGTGACTTGATTAGCATGGTGAGACCCTAATCTAACTTAAGTCGACTTGGTTTTGACTTTAGTGATTTAGCTCTTGAGAAATTATGAAGGATTTTAATATTGGACTTAAGGCTAAGGTAGAGATCCCATTTCTCATGTGACTTGGCCCATGGCCCATGACTTGTAACCCTAACCCTAATTTTCACTCATTAGGACCAGCCATAGGGCTTCCCCTCCCTATAAATAATCTCCTCCTTGAATGTTCTTGCCTCTTTTATATTATTCTCCATTTGGCAAAAACCAAGGTTTGTTCCCTTCTTCAAAATTTCCATTTTATTCATTTAACGTCCTTTTTCATCCTAGCCTTTTGCATTGGCTTCTAATTGGTGTTTATGGGCTATTGGTGGAGAGCCATTTCAATTTGGGACCAATTTGGAGCACTGGCCATCAAGAAGAACCACCCCCTTTTGAAACTTTTTCATGCAAATTGCACATATAGGTAAATCCCTATTCCCTCCACCAAATTTTGTTTTCTTTGCATGGATAGGAAGCCCTAGGTGTCCCCTAGCCGTAGGTATTGGATTTGTGTCGATTCGTGTCCGTTTGGTGTCCGTACCGGACACGTGTTAATGTATATGTGCATGTGTTTGTTAAAATGCCACAATGAATATTTTTATGTTATTTTCAAAATCTTTCTGATTGAGATTGTTGGTTTTAATGTGTCTTCTAATTTTGCTAAACCTAAAGCATGTTTTTGTGTCATGTCGTATCCATACAATGGCGTGGACACAGCCCCGTGCGCAGGCTAGGGTATCCCCTGCTACCCGACACTGAGATCTCGATACACAGGACACCAGGACACGTGAAATTTTGTGGAGTCGTTGGGGCAACGACTAACACTATGCTTCCAAAATTTGGGTGCATATCGTTCACCACGCGAGGAGAAATCCCGCGCGCACGGATCACGCACTGTGTGCACGCGCGCGATAGTGCCTCACTGATACGCACCTATATATCGGACACGACACAGATTTGAACCGATTCAGGGTGTCAATTCCCTAGCACTAGACCCACTCTATAACTAGACACGGACACGACCCTCCTCGTATTGTGTGTCGAGTCCTATTGGACTCGACATGGCTGCACGAGGCAGTTCTCACTGCCAGTTTCAGTTGATATTCTATTTCGAAATTGGACACTTCGTGTCCAGTTTCCTGGACACGAATGGACCACCTAGACACGTGTACATATGGGGAACATTCCTATGTGCCTGATAGTTCAAGTTCATTAGGTAATTGGTTTTCGAATTGGGAATTTTCCATAAATTTTCTGATACCGAGAGTTGTATCAGAGTTTACTCTGTACAATATAAGTTTAAATTCATTTTGCTGAGTTAAATTAGATACTAACATGTTAGTTAGTTGTTGTTTGCATGCTAGATGTAGTCTAGGGTTTGATTCCTTGATTGTGTTATTTTCGAGCAATCCATCCCATGTTCCCAGTTTGCTAAAACTTTGAAATATTAGGTTCATTTACTTTCTATGTTTCAATATGATTTCAATCTAGATTCTTATGTATGTTAATGATGAGATGCTGGGTTCTACATGTTAGTTTAAGTTTAGGTTTAAATGAAATGTATGAGCCTAAACCTATTGACTGAAACCTGGGATTGATTACACTAAATCCTGATTTGTATGCATACATATTGACTTGTGTTCACCAAAAACCTGAGAACTTAACTTAGGAATATACACATACATTGACACTCCTGTACATGACTAAATGTGCTAAAACAGAGCCATGTGTTGTCCACTGTTTTAGAGATTGGGTTTGAATGAATGGCTAACTGTCAAATGCTTCACTTTCTTTTGTTTGTTGTTGAATTGAATTCTTTTTCCCTTTGTTAGTTCCATTACAAACTCACTGTCAATTGTTCTAATATCCACACTGTCAATCCATTTCACAAAGTTGAGCATGTAAATGGTTTCACTGATTTTGTGATTTAACTGTCACATGGTTTCAAACTGAGAAATAATTTCTTTCCTTTAAACTATTGTGAATTCTTATACATTATTAGTTCACTGGTTATTAGAATTCTTGATTGTTGATATGTGGATTGGTTTATCATGTTAACTGTCATGAGGGATTTGGGTTTGTTCACAACTGTCATGCCTTATCTACTACACCTTTTTTCCTATCTTTCCAGTTTATACACTGGTAGTATTTGCCCTTTTTCCTGATATCACTCCAGACACAATGTGCTAAAACAGAGCCATGTGCACACTGTGCACTGTTCTGACTTCCTGAGAACAGGGAAGACACCCAGAAATCTGGGACACTTGACACAATGCACTGATTTTGGGTACACTCATTGATTTCTATGTTGTATGCCACACACACATTGGTTCACATAGATACACACACCCATTGTAGCTACACACTATTCCTATCACACATGTATCTACACCATGCCACACACTATATATCACCCTCACATGTCTCTCTATCACCCTATATACATATATATGTAAACCTATATGTGCCTGATAGTTCAAGTTTATTGGGTAATTGGTTTTCGAATTGGGAATTTTCCATAAATTTTATGATACCGAGAGTTGTATCAGAGTTTACTCTGTACAATATAAGTTTAAATTCATTTTGTTGAGTTAAATTAGATACTAACATGTTAGTTAGTTGTTGTTTGCATGCTAGATGTAGTCTAGGGTTTGATTCCTTGATTGTGTTGTTTTTGAGCAATCCATCCCATGTTCCCAGTTTGCTAAAACTTTGAAATATTAAGTTCATTTACTTTCTCTGTTTCAATATGATTTCAATCTAGATTCTTATGTATGTTAATGATGAGATGCTGGGTTCTACATGTTAGTTTAAGTTTAGGTTTAAATGAAATGTATGAGCCTAAACCTATTGACTGAAACCTGGGATTGATTACACTAAATCCTGATTTGTATGCATACATATTGACTTGTGTTCACCAAAAACCTGAGAACTTAACTTAGGAATACACACATACATTGACACTCCTGTACATGACTAAATGTGCTAAAACAGAGCCATGTGCTGTCCACTGTTTTAGAGATTGGGTTTGAATGAATGGCTAACTGTCAAATGCTTCACTTCCTTTTGTTTGTTATTGAATTGAATTCTTTTTCCCTTTGTTAGTTCCATTACAAACTCACTGTCAATTGTTCTAATATCCACACTGTCAATCTATTTCATGAAGTTGAGCATGTAAATGGTTTCACTGATTTTGTGATTTAACTATCACATGGTTTCAAACTGAGAAATGATTTCTTTCCTTTAAACTATTATGAATTCTTATACATTATTAGTTCACTGGTTATTAGAATTCTTGATTTTTGATATGTGGATTGGTTTATCATGTTAACTGTCATGAGGGATTTGGGTTTGTTCACAACTGTCATGCCTTATCTACTACACTGTTTTTCCTATCTTTCTAGTTTATACACTGGTTGTATTTGCCCTTTTTCCTGATATCACTCCACACACACCAGGACACGTGAAATTTTGTGGAGTCGTTGGGGCAACGACTAACACTATGTTCCCAAAATTTAGGAGCATATCGTTCACCACGCGAGGAAAAATCCTGCGCGTACGGATCACGTACTGTGTGCACGCGCGCGACAGTGCCTCACTGATACGCACCTATATATCGAACACGACACAGATTTGAACCGATTTAGGGTGTCAATTCCCTAGCACTAGACCCGCTCTATAACTAGACACGGACACGACCCTCCTCGTATTGTGTGTCGAGTCGATATGGCTGCACGAGGCAGTTCTCACTGCCAGTTTCAGTTGATATTCTATTTCAAAATTGGACACTTCGTATCCAGTTTTTTGGACACGAATGGACCCCCCTAGACACGTGTACATATGGGGAACATTCCTATGTGCCTGATAGTTCAAGTTCATTGGGTAATTGGTTTTCGAATTGGGAATTTTCTATAAATTTTCTGATACCGAGAGTTGTATCAGAGTTTACTATGTACAATATAAGTTTAAATTCATTTTGCTGAGTTAAATTAGATACTAACTTGTTAGTTAGTTGTTGTTTGCATGCTAGATGTAGTCTAGGGTTTGATTCCTTGATTGTGTTATTTTCGAGCAATCCATCCCATGTTCCCAGTTTGCTAAAACTTTGAAATATTAAGTTCATTTACTTTCTCTGTTTCAATATGATTTCAATCTAGATTCTTATGTATGTTAATGATGAGATGCTGGGTTCTACATGTTAGTTTAAGTTTAGGTTTAAATGAAATGTATGAGCCTAAACCTATTGACTGAAACCTGGGATTGATTACACTAAATCCTGATTTATATGCATACATATTGACTTGTATTCACCAAAAACCTGAGAACTTAACTTAGGAATACACACATACATTGACACTCCTGTATATGACTAAATGTGCTAAAACAGAGCCATGTGCTGTCCACTGTTTTAGAGATTGGGTTTGAATGAATGGCTAACTGTCAAATGCTTCACTTCCTTTTGTTTGTTGTTGAATTGTGCCCTTTTTCCCCTTCTTAGTTCCATTACAAACTCACTGTCAATTGTTCTAATATCCACACTGTCAATCCATTTCACAAAGTTGAGCATGTAAATGGTTTCACTGATTTTGTGATTTAACTGTCACATGGTTTCAAACTGAGAAATGATTTCTTTCCTTTAAACTATTGTGAATTCTTATACATTATTAGTTCACTGGTTATTAGAATTCTTGATTGTTGATATGTGGATTGGTTTATCATGTTAACTGTCATGAGGGATTTGGGTTTGTTCACAACTGTCATGTCTTATCTACTACACTGTTTTTTCTATCTTTCCAGTTTATACACTGGTTGTATTTGCCCTTTTTTCTGATATCACTCCACACAAAATGTGCTAAAACAGAGCCATGTGCACACTGTGCACTGTTCTGACTTCCTGAGAACAGGGAAGACACCCATAAATCTGGGACACTTGACACATTGTACTGATTTTGGGTACACTCATTGATTTCTATATTGTATGCCACACACACATTGGTTCACATAGATACACACACCCGTTGTAGCTACACATTATTCCTATCACACATGTATCTACACCATGCCATACACTATATCACCCTCACATGTCTCTCTATCACCCTATATACATATATATATGTACACCTATATGTGATGTTAACATATAGCCTATAATTATATGAATGTGTGTTAATATATTTAGTTAGATATAATTGATATATGTGAATGTGTGGAATGGTCTATGTATGATATAGCTATGGCTTATAGCCTATATACAGGGCACATAGCCTATGGCTCATTGCTTGTGTGTGTGGTTTGAATGCCAATATAGGTGTGCAGTTGGCTTATATAGCCTTAGGATTGATGTAGAGTGCTAGCCTAGGCTTGGTTAGGCCTAGTAAGACTTATTAGACTTGTTTGACTTAGGTTTGACTTAGTTGACCTAGCCTTGACTAGTATAGTTGACTGGAGTTGACCAAGGGTTAACTTTAGTCTAGTTGACCTAGACCGCATACAGATGCATTATAGATTTCAATTATCATCCCCTGTATGCATCTTGACTTGTGTTGCTCTAACTAGGAGTCAGGTACCTCATCTCGGACAGTACATTTACTTCAGACATTCAGATACTAGGCAAGTACATTCTCTGATCATTTTATAACTTGCTTAGAATTATATTCCTGCTCTAGTTTACCTTATTTGATGCTGTCACGATAATATTACGGATTGGTACTATATGGATCCTTTCATGCGATGTTATCCCCCTCGGGAGCATCGAATACATCATGTCGTGTGTTTTATGTACATCGTGTATTCCTCGCTCTCATGTTATTCATATTTATCATGTGCTTCATGCTCGTTCGTGCTCGCTCGTGTACTCTCATGTGCTATCATGTTCGGTCATGTTTCTCGTGTATTCATGGATAACCTATACTTTATGTGCACCCTTCATGGGCCTTCATGTGGAATTCATGTGCACTCAGTTTCTGAGCCCTCATGTATTCCTCATGTACACCCATCTATGGGCTTCATGTGAAAACCATTTGCGTAACATAACTTGTCTGGACCCTTGTGTATTGATTGGGGGTATGGGGGAGTATAAATAGTCATATGAACAATTCCAAAGTAGTATAGCCATATACGCCTCTTTAGAATAGTCATGTGCAAATCCAGTCGTTCACATGTCGACCTTGTAATCTAAATCACTAGTCACTGGTAGCTCTCTACTTATAGTAGATATTTCTATTATAGTTCTCTCTCTGTTTAAATCATGTATTTCTTTCAGTTCATGTATCGTACTCTCTTGCATGTTTATATTTTCTAACCTGTTATGATCTGTGTGAGATGTATTGTGCTCGCTCCCGTCCTGACTGGACCTGTTGAAAATTTTACAGAGGATGATGAGGAACCTGTACCCCTTACCTTAGAGCTTGCCTAGATGACACTCGCGACCTGGACCCCTGGGGAGGTTCAGGCAGCTGTTGAGGATGATACCCATGCTTAGTATAGATAGCTTAGACTCTTACTTGTCTTTCTCATTGATACTTTATTGTATATATTGGGAGTTGTTTCATTTGGATGTTGTGGAGATGTTATCATAGACACTTAGTCTTTATCTGGATCGTACCTTTTTGGATTTTCTTCTTTTCATATCTATCTTTATCGTATTCCACCTTAGATGTGATTGAGACTGTATTGCTATGTCACCTCCATTCAGAGTTTATATACTGTACAGGTACCTTATATGCTGTTAGATGATTGACTTAGGACAGCGTTCTACCGCCGACACTGCGGCGTAGGCTGGGCGCTGTTACGTACTCGTACGCTCGCGGTGGGTGCTGATCGTGAAAGAAATTATTATTATTTGTATTTTTGGAAAACATATTTTGAAATTTTTGTGGCAATTTAAATCTTGAATTAATTTTAGGGATATATTTAAATAGCTAAAATAATATCTCTGTTTGGAAAATTGATTTATCCTATTTGATTTTAAACTAAAAGAATTTAATTAGATTTAAATTGGATTTTGATTTAGATTTGGATTTATTGAATTAATTTAAATTAATAGATTGAATTATCTAATTGGGTTTAACTATTCTAATCCTTATCAAACTGGGAATTCCCATATCGTATAAATAGGCAGGTACTCATCCATATATTTCTATTCTCCAAATTCCACAACCAATAGTGCGTGCATCGTGTCCATGTCCTCTCCCGACCATAATCTTATTCCAATTTTACATATACATCATCCATCGTGTCGACAACCCTGATACGGTACATTACAAAATCCTAAACCTAGTTTAAATGCTCCGTCCTCCACCGTGTCCCATCTCTTCCCTGACTTCCCTCAACATGACCACCGCCCCCTGGCCTCAAACATCCTCGTAGCCACCAGCCTTTCCTCTCGGACCTCCACCGTTACGAATATCCACCTTCCCAAAGCTCTCCTCCTTCCTGTATCCTCTTTCGTCGGCCCATCACCCTGCCGACTCCACGACAACCATCGATCAAACACTCCAACAAATACAAACACAAATAAACCACCAACACCACCGCCAACCTACCGAAAATTGACCCCCGACAAACCCCCAAAACCGGAGAATCTGCCATCACAGCCCCTTTCTTTCGACTGTTGAACCCACAGCAAAAACCAAAACCACTAATAGCAAAAACCAAAACCACCAAGACTTACCCCCGTCGTCGACCGCCGCTATGCTCTGCAGCTCCGCTTCGAGCACCGTGCCGCCTAGAACTTCACCCCTCGCACACGTCCCTCCGACGCCGCAAGCCTTTGTCGGCCATGACCACCCCATCGGTGCCAAGACTCGTTCGCCCGTACCAAAACGTCGCACGTCCTCCGCCATCAAGACCACCCCCGTCGGTACCGCCGTACGGTGCTCACCATCCGCCGCTCGGCCAGATCCTCCGGCAACCGCCGCTTTTGCCCACCCTTGTCTCCAGCCGACCGAACCCTTCCACTCCTCCGCCGCCGCTCTGCAGCCGCCATAGACCAGCCGACCGATGCCCTCTGTCTTCCTCCCGCACTGCGTCTAAACCACCGCAGCCGACCGAAGACCTGCACCCTCTCTTCTCCTTCTTTTCAGCCTCACCCGACCATCCCCGTCGCCGTGCGGCGCTCACCATCCGCCGCCGCACACAGCTCCTCCCTTTCTCTTCTTCCGCCCGTCACCGTCGACCCGCACCGCTGTAGCCCTTTCCGTCCGCCACCGCCCGGCCTCCCTCAGCGCCGAGCGGCCACGGCGCCACCCAGAGAACTCCGTCCCCTTTCCTAGCCGCCGACGAGCTCCCGACCACCGCGAGCCGAGCCGGAACCCCCGAACTCCCAGCCCTCTCCGACCTCTCCTTCCCTCTCTTCCTCGTCTCCCGTGGCCGACCGGCCAGATCCGTGCGCCGGAGCAGGCCACGCTGGTGGCCGAGTCCTTCGCCCCAACTCCCCTTTCTCCGCCGAGCTTTTCCGATCTCCCGCTCTCCCGTTCCCCTTTCCCTTTCCTTTTCTCTCTCTCTCCTTTTTCTTTTGATTTAAGCAGTAGGAGGGCAGCAGTACCTTACCTATTTTGTTCTTTCTACTTATTTTTTATTATTTGTTTTTTTGTTTGTTTTTGTTTTTGTTTTTTCTGTGTAAATTTGTTTTTTTGTTTGCTTGTTTGAATTTTCCATTTTTCCTTCTCCTAGTATTAGCTAATGCTTTAGGAATTATTATCTATTATTACTTCTTCTTCTTCTTATTATTATTTTTAATAATATTATTATTATTATTATTATTAGTATTACAGTTAGCATCTGTATCTATAGATAAACAAATAAAAATTTTCATTAAACTTTATTATTAATATTTTGTAATTGTCATTAATATTATTTACATCATTTATTAAATAAATGACTATTTTTCTAGAAAGTATTTTGAAGAAAACACATAGTTTGTGCTTAATGTAATCTAAAAAATATGGCTCTTAGCCGTAATAATTTTCTAATATTATTTTGTTTCGCTTATGATATTTTTGGATTTATAAACTATAGGTTTTGCCTAAAATACTATTTTAACAAACTTACAGTTTTACCTTGAAGCGACTATCAACTTTCGGGTACGTGTTTGAAAGCATATTTTGACTAATAAATAGTTTTCAAATTTTAATTGAGTAGTATCTCTAAAAACATATTTTTACTAATAAGATATAGTTTTAAATTACCATATATATTTTCTAGTAGTTATGTAAAATATTTTTCTAAGCAAAGTATAGTTTACCTAAAGCAATTTTACTAACTACCTAAAAATAATAATTTTGGTTGTAAAATATTTCTTTTTCAAGGACTATAAGTATTTTCTAATTCATATATTTCTTAATTATCAAATTTATTTGATTATCCTTCCGTCCATGACTAAATCCTATTATTCATGTTCCCTCGTCAATTCAAGCCTACCTTATGTCGAACCTAACTAATTTGACCCTTCTGGACCCAAAGGAACTGTCCGTGCCACCATCAGAGGTGCCCTTGTGTAGTTGTTACCCCAAAGTCGCAGTTCATGCTACCATGATTATCGCAGCACACCAGACGTCCTACCAGGTAAGACACCTTGCCATTTGCTGTTTATTTATTTTAGCTCATATTTCATGCATTATTCAGTATTTTTTATGCAAAATAAACTGTGATACATGGCATAACCTGTTAGAACTTACTGTTCATTTATTTCCTGCTATGTATTATTTTTCTTATACATTAAACCTAGATTTAAGGGACCACCTTTGTGTGTTGCATTCATTGGCCTTGACACGTTGTATCACGAAGTTGTATGTCGCATGTAGAACACACATGCGTGACTGGCTGGCCACCGGTGCATATAAGCCGTGCGATAGGATTAACCGCTAATAGATTGCATGCTAGTTTTGACTTAGCGGTTATAGAGGTTTACTGTTGTGGATACAACATAGTAGGCATTGGGCGGGAGGACAATTCCTTAGCGTATGGGCTTCGATGCACTTTCCCTTGTGACCCGGAAGCTCTGCTGGAGATACGGGGTGGATGACCCATGATTACTGACGGCCACTGACGTTCTGCGGAACGTTATGCTCTTACTAATTGGGCCTCTGGTGCCCCAAGGGGGGGACCACGCTGATCCTATTTTGCCAGGGCCCATGCGTAGGAAGGATTATTCTTAACTACATTTCACTTAGAACGGTTAGGCACCTTTATGCGTTAGGTATGAGTACTTTTGGTTTGAGTAGTATCTGACCGTGGCTTGGAACAATAACTTGTCACAGATTAGTTCGTCACATCTTGTCCTTGTTTGGTAGTAGGTGTGACCTACTACTTCGATGAGAAGGTATTGAACCTTGTTGGGGTACGGATACCATATTGGGTTCATAGCTTGGAAAGATACGTCATCGTGAATTAGTTTACCATCTCCTGTCCTTGTTTGGTTGGGGGGATGGTAAGCTAGTTCAATAGGTGCGTATTGGACCATGTTATAATTCAATTAACTTATTTATTTAAGCAATGTTTATTCAGTTTATATGGCATGATATTATGTGTCTTGTTACGTCCCTCTGAGGACCTGGTTATCTCGCTAGGTGTGTGTTCTTGTCTTTCGCAGGTATTCTAGCCGTGGCCATGATCATCACTATTCTCCGAGGATGATTGCACTTTGATCGTCTTCGCTTCGCTCGCCAAAATCATTTCTTTTCTCATGTATTTTTCTTTACTTGTTGGTAGTGGATTTGTCTCCGTCCAACATATTGTATCAAGACAATTTCATAGATGATTATAAGATATCTTTTATTCATTTTTCGTGTAGATGAGATTAGTTATGGTTCTACTGTATTTTACAACTTACGTATATTTTATACGGCTGGCATGTCTACGTTCCTAGTCCTACATATTTTGGGACTGGGGCGTTACAATTTTGGCTTATTAAAATATATTTGGAAAGCTAACTTCGATACGGTTCTTTTAAAAAAAATGGGAGATTAAACGGAGTTCTAAGCTAAAAGTTATGACATTTCTAAGTTGCTTTGGTTAATAAAAATGTGGATGAATATTATGACGAATTTGAGTTGTTTTGGACAAAAGAAACACATGTAGGCCAAGATACTTGGATAGCAACATAGGTATCCAAATGAAACTCATTCTAACCATCCTAACTAAGATCAATCCACTCTCTAACCATTCTAAAACTGAATTTAAATATCTATTTAAATATTATCATACATACATACACATGGGGTGTCCTAATTTAGAATCTATCAAGTAGGACACAAGACACATATCTAAAATCCTCAAGAGAGCTCCAAATGGCCTCAAATTTGAATCTAAAGGGGACACATGCATGAGGATGGATCCTACGGATTCCAAACTAATTTATATGCAAAGAAAATCGATTTAGAGGATGGATTTTACCTATTGGGAGTGGAATTCTAATGAAATCCTTTAGGACACGTCTCCGATACGAAGATCCCTCAAAGTGGACACTCCTCCTTGCACTTCTCTTCCAATCCTTGGTAGCACCCTTCCCTTAGAGAATGGAAATGATGAGGGAAGATTTGGTGAAGGAATGATTGATTTGGAAATCAAATCAAAGGGAAGGCTCTCTAAAATTAGGAAGAACAAAAGAAAAATAAAGAGGCAAGATTGTAATGAATGAAATGAATCATTCTCCCCTAAAGGTGGCTGCCATAAAGAGTCCATTAGGGCTAATAGGAAATATCCTAATTGCCCCTCTCTAGTCTCATATGGTTAAGTCTAGACTAGGTTCAAGTTTGGGGTCAAAAGGATCTAGTTTTGAGTCTCTAACTTAACCATTCTAACATGATGAAAATTAGTCTAACTAACTAACTTAAATTTTTTGTTTTGTGGGCCATGCTTAACTTAATATTGGGTCCCATCTAGAGTTTAAGCTACCCAGGTCACAATACAAGTCGGAACGAGACGAAACTCAAACCTGACAAAACAAATCCAATAAAAATAATATAAAATATAAAATTTCCTAAAATATTTAAATATCAAAATTGACCAAATCATAATACATCAATTTAAATATTATTAAAATAATCAAAATAATCTAAAATTCACCAATTAATCAAAATCCTAAATAATTCAAAATTCACAAAATGACCAAAATACCCTTAGCCTAAAAGTTGTAAATAGTCATTCTAATTACATGGTTAGGTCCCCATGGTCATGGTTAGTCTCGAGGCTCAACAGTTCTAGGGTTCACTAGCTAACACATCAGAATTATAATTCACAAATTTAAATAGTATTAAATTAATTAAAAATTCACATAAATCATAAATCCTATTATTAAATAATAAACATTTACAAAAGTTCAAATTACCCTCATTCTAGAAAAGTGGGTGTTACAAGTCTACCCTCCTTAGAAAATTTTGTCCTCAAAATTAAGATGGTCGTACTTCTTCTAGAGTCTCATCCCCAACAATCAAAGTCTCAGAACTTACCTAAATCATACAATTTAAAAGAATGGCATACAGGATCATGGCATACGGTGGCAGTTGAAAGTCTCATCTAGGTATACTAGTCATGCTAAACCAAAACGGTCATAGGGTATCAAAACATACAAGCAATCTGGGGTGCTAAACTAGAAAAGTTACTGAAAACAACAAATCATCAAGGCTGTAAGGCAGTCTACCATCCTATATGAAAACTGGTAATTATCAAAAATAAAATAAAGATAACTAGTAATTATCTATAAAGGGGTACTATTCAAAAAAAAAATCAAAATCAAAAGCTTAAAGAACGAAAGTCAATATCATTGAAATCTAATCACAATATATTAAGAAAATTTAGTCTCGATACGATCTAAGTTGATCAATTCTGGGTAATCAAGATTTGGGCAATATGGAGGACAAGGTCATCGAAGTCTGAGCACGAGCATACAAGGATGGATTCATGTCACAATTAAACTTAATTCAATTGAGTAGGACCCAAGATATTAATATGATAAGAAAAGATGATCAAAGTCGATTGGTCGTGATTAAGGGAGCTAGGATTCAATGATATTGAAAACTGTTAAACGGTGATTCAAAGATATGGAATAAGTCAAATTTCTCCTTTTAAAGGGAAAACAAAAGAAAAGATTTCATTGGAAAGTCAAGTTAATCATCTCTCTATGATACTATCAAGTTTATCATTTGCTAATCATATTTTATCTCACAAGTCCTAATATAAAAATCAACCTTTATATGACTACCATCAAAATTATATCCTTCCGTCATAAAGATTTGACCTTGCCATGATCACCATAGGCTAAATTTCTAAGTTTCGAAACATTATTCATGAAGCATAGCCTTCTTACTATGAATCAAAACTGACCACTTAATCATCATAAATCTAGATTCTTCCACCTTGTCCAAAATTGGATCCGAAGCCTCTAAATCAAGTTTTATGTAATCCTTGAACTTATTCAATTTACTCTTCTTGTATTATTTAAATCTAAACCCACTAGGCCTGACAAAACTTATTCTTCATTATAAATTCAACCTTTATATTTCCTTCAACGTACACCTTCAATATTTCTCCTAAAATTTAAAATTTTCACAAAATCTCTATATTTTATATAACTCAAAATCCTTGCGTTCTTTCTGTTTCTGGCCATTTCTTACAATATCTTATTCAATTTCGTATCAGTTAAAATCTCTTCTCTATTACTAAATTTCTAAATTAACATCATAGCCTTAAAGTATAACGTCTCAAGAATCAATAACCAAAATTTATCCAAGTTCTCGAAACTAAGTTGACCTCGAATATCCTCATCAGTTATGAAATACATCTATGAATTATTCATACCCAAAAGATTTCTCTAAGTATGACTGTTCCTAAATTGACAATATAACTCTCTTGGTTTCATCCTCAAATTCAGTCGCATCTCTATCCCAAACCTATATCAAGGTCCATCATATTATACCCCTAACAAGATTATTACAAGATAACAAATCAAGTCTTTTCCGAGTTAGATGATTTACGTTACTTCCTCGACCTTTCGAATGTGAAAAGATATGGAGATTCAAGGGTTTTAAAGTATAGCTGACAAAATTAGATACGCGACAGGTGATTGATGTAATCAGGACAGTTTTTTAAAAAAATGGTACTACAAGAAAATGGCAAGAAAGAAATCATGATAAAATCTGTTCTTCATCAACTGTTAACAAGAAATGAACCCATTTAAGATAAATCTGATACCATACACGTCTTCCTGAAATCATGTTGTCAGAATTTGCCACGCCAGTAAGCATAGCTGCAATAAACAATAGAGTCCATAACGAAGGTATACACCCTATAGCCATGTTATCTAGAATTCTTACCACGCCACCCGGTATGGCTGCAAGAAAATCTAGATTTCATAACTAGGATAAGTATATCTAAATCAGGCTCTATGTCCTTGTCATGCTAGCAAATATGACTGCGATAAATTCTAAACTCCATAAATAAAGTAGACTTTTACCTTTCTCACTGTCCTTATCAAGTGTTATCAGGTTATACCTTAATTCCAAAAATATATATATATATATATATATATATATATATATATAATATATATATATATATATATATATATATACAAACTCAAATTCAACAACTAACATCAAGATTCAAAATTCAATAATAATCCATCAAAATCAAATTCAATAACAAGAAGTAAGGGTGAATCAAATCAAGAAAAAAAAAGATTTCAAATCGAAGTTAAAATAAGATTCTCAAGGGTCATCCCAGGAATCTCTCAAAGAATCCTAAATGTGATTGAGTATCCTCTCATTATAAAACCTATTCATTATCTCTAATTGTAGGTGCACAGCAGTACAACTAATCGTCGTACTACCACGACTACGCACAAATGCGAATCTCGACCTACATGAGCCACCATTAAAACGTGCCACGATCCGCACCCAGTGTAGGGGCACGAGAAGTGGTTACGACCAGTCTACGCCGCAGTGTCGGCAGTAGAACGCTATCCTAGGTCACATACATCTAACAGTTATAAGGTACATGTACAGTATATACACTCCGAATGGAGGTGACATAATAAAGTACAACTCAATCACAACTAAGGAAGAAAGTACGATAAGATAGAATAGATGAAATCACAGAATCCACATATGATAAATACAAGATAAGAGAGATAGCTAGAAGTCTACGATAAACAACTCCACAAATACAGAATAACAATCTCCAAATAAGTACAAGTGTATCCAATAAGACATGAAGATAAATAGATACTAGTCTAGCTAACTAACCTAGTCTACTGGGGTAATATCCTCTGCAAGTGCTAGGTCCTCCTGAGAGCGGCTCACATGTGTCATCTAGGCCTGCTCCTAATAAGTGGGACACAGCTCCTCAAGGTCATCTGTAATATTTCAATAGGTCCAGTCAGGACGGGAGCGAGCACAGTATATCTCACGTAGTTCATATCATGACAGGAATATAATACAGGCAATAGAGTAAGATACATGAAACGCTGAAAATATACATGAAGTAAAAGAGAAGACTGTAAAAGAAATATCTACTATAAGTAAAGAGCTACAGTGAACTAGTGATTTAGAATACAAGATAGACATGTGAACGGCTTGATAATAACATGAGAGGTTGTATATGGCTACACTACTTTAGAAATTTGTCCACATGACTATTTATACTCCTCCGTACCCCAATCAATACACAAGGATCCGCTCAAGTTGTTATTGTACATAATTTCACATGGGAGCCCATAAATGGGTGCACATGAATATAAACATGGGGGCTCCGTGAACATGAGAGTACATGAATTACGAGAGTGCACATGAATGGTAAAAGCACAGGAATACATGATGAAAGTGGAACACACATGACATGATGTATCCGATGCTCCCGAGGAGGATAACATCGTATGAAAAGATCCATATAGTACTAATCCGTGTTTCTATCGTGTCAGCATCAAGTAAAATAATCAAGAGCAAGAATTTAGTCCTAACAAGTATGAAACGGTCAGAGAATATACTCGCCTGATATCATGAGTATCTGAAATAAAATACTGCCTGAGGAGTGGTGTCTGGCTCCTAATAGAATAGTACAAGTCACAACATATCCAAAATGGTAAAATAGACTGCTACAATGTATTCTACACGATATTTGGGTCAATCTAGGCTGAAGTCAACCTTCGGTTAAACTAGCTAGGGTTGGGTCAACAATGGTCAACTAGTCTAGGTTAGTCAAGTCTAGGTCTAAACAAACTAGCAAATCAAGTATCCAAGATAGCTACTAACTCATAGCCTAAGTCACTTGCTAAACCAAGCACAAAACTAAGCTATAAGCTAACAAGGCACACAAACTTAGTCATATAATGTATATATTATTCACATTCACATATTCATATACATAGATATATATAGGAAAGCTAAATATATAGGCACATACATATATATATATAGAGAGAGAGAAGAGAAGGAGAGGTAAAGAGTAAGTGTGTGTGTTTGTGTGTGTGTGTGTGTGTGTGTGTGTGTGTGTGTTAAAGGATATGTGTTAATGTGCTCAGATTTAGTGATAGGTAGGTATATATGATATGGGATACATGGTGTCAAAGGGTGTATGAATGCATGTGTATAAAAGGTTATAGGTTAACTCAGTTTATAGAAATGCATACATACATACTTACATTACATACATGCATACATACATATCATATATGCATACTTGCATTCATTCATGCACCTATACACACATACCTATTTGAATACATTATATACTTGCATACATTATATTCATATATGCATACTCTACATTATATTATATTTATTCTTGCATACATGCATACATATAATATTTGCATACAAACTCATATTTTTAACTCAAAATATATGTGAATACATACATTACATTACATTACCTTAACACATATATATATCATTCATTCATATCTCATATACATGTATACTTCAGTTCAGGCATTATATCCATTCACATATCATTAAGTTGCATACATATACTTATTTTCATTACATACATGTCATTCATGCATATTACATACTTTCATGCATCATATTATATCACTACAACAAAAAAAAACCTTTTAATGACGTTTGATCAGTGGATTTCATGACGGCTGATAAAGAAGCGTCATCAAAGTTCGAAATACCTTTTTTCTATGACGGTTTGGGCTAATTTTGGGCTTTTTATAACATTTATAAAACAAAGCGTTATAATATTTTAGAGCGGTGGCAAACTTGTAATATTTGCAAACTTATTAATATGTACAAATATCATTCGTTGTCTCTCCCCTTAACAGATTTCAACTCTCTTTCTTCCTTCTCCATCCAAAAAAAATTAGGGTTAGGGTTTTGAGAAGAGAAGGATGAAGAAATCGTGTCCAAGCAGAAATCATTGCGGCGAGCTTTGCGGAGAAGAAGCCTCCCTCTACTGCGACGCCGACTCCGCCTTCCTCTACTTCCGGTGCGCCCGTCGCGTCCGTGCCGCCAACTTCCTCGCCGCTTCTCCGGCTTCCGCTCCCTCCTCTCCCACTCCTCCAAAAATGGGGTCTCCTTCCACGGCTCCCTCCACTTCACCACCTCCGAGCCCTCCTCCGTCCTCGCCTTCGACCTGGAGGCCGGCACCTGGGGCCCCGGACTTCAGGTGGAAGTATAAATGGTCTCTCTTCTTTTTTTGTTTTTCTCAGATATAAATCTCTCCGTTCCTAAATTCCTCTTCTTCTTCGATGAAGAGCGGAGCTATCGCATCTCCGGCAAGGCTCTCGTCGACTAACCTAGAGACTTTCTGAATCTTCCTTTACACCAACCTACTCTCGATCATCTTGGCTGTTCGAGTTTCCATGACATAGTCGGATTAATCATGATCGTCCTCCTGCAACTGTTGGCTACCGCCACCGAGCCTATAAATAGAGCCCTCATCTTCTCCTTCTTTATCACTTCTACATCCGGCGAAGCCCTACCCAATTGTCATCACCACTCCATTCTTCTTTCTCCTCCGATCATTCTCGAGCAATGGCACTTCTTCCCAATTGAGCTCTGGCCATGGCGTGTCTTTCTGATCCACACTGACCGATTACGTCACTGTGTGGTCTTCGTCTCAAGAGACGACCATCTGTAATATTCGAGAGGTCTTTATCTTTACTTGCATCTTTGTCCCGACTACAACTCGGATCACGAGCGACTTAACAAGTCTTGGGTGAGTTCTTATTCACTTCATCTTCCTTGTTGTTCTTCATTCGATTTCTTATGAGTTAGTTGATCCTTTGTCAGATCAACATTTTAATCGATAATGGTGATCGATGGGGAGTAAGCGATCTTGCAGTAAGCAGAAGTCGTCGAGAGTCTGTAGTCAATTCTTCAATTAGGTAATCAATTCCAATATGAGCTATTGATTTCCTCTAAATTTTCTCTGAGGAAGTTCTTGAGTGACTTTGAATGGTGATAGTTCTCATTGGTCGGTCTATTTTTTTATTTTTGAGATTTTGATCTGGAGTGGATTGGTGATTGATTTCGGTCATGTTGATCAATTAATTCCTTTAGAAATTTAAGCATAGTTGATGATCTAACCCCTTGTTCTTGCATGTGGTCTGTTCATTGAAATGTCCCAACCAATTCCATCCCCAATTTTGGACACTAAATTAGTGTATCCGACACTGGTATATTCCTTGGTGGTAGCAGGTATGATTATCTATCCTTTGGGACTGTGATTGCAGGTTCTTAATTTAGGTTTGGTACAGATTGGTACTCCACACAAATTGTATCTGTGGCACGACTCTGGGTCGAACACCGACTGTCTTCTTTGTTCTTACAGGGATTATATGATTTAGATTATAGGGACTACAAAGCAACCATTAGAGTTGGGAATTAGAAGTAGAATTAAACTTGCATAATTGACTGTTGCTCTATTTTGAATATTGTGACAGTTGGCTTAAGTTTGTTGCGAAGCTCAAGAGTTTGGTTTGAACTATATTGTCGGGCGCCCCCTTGCAGAAGCCGAGCTCCGGCGGAGACGAGTTCTCTCAACACTATCCCGACCCATCAAGTGAGCCCTTCTTCTTTCCCCCTATCTTGTTTACTGCCCTCTTGAGCTTGCTGGTATGCCATATGGGTTGAAGCAGAGTGGCATTGGGTTGAAGTAGAGCTTGCTGGTATGCTCAATGTTTAGGAAGAAAGTGTGAGTCCCTCCTGCTAACAGTAGGTTCGAATAGACATATATAGTACACTATAGTAGGAGTTTAGATGTACTATGAGAAAAATTAGAAAAAGAGTAGGTCTGTTCCTGCTAACAGTAGGGTCTGTTCCTGCTAACATGTTAGAAATCTGTGGTAAGGTGTTTAAGTTACCGAATCAATGTGGTGTTCGGGTTCTATTGTGTTGGGTGTATGGATCTGGAAATTAGGGTTTGAAGGAAAAGCATAATATGTGTATAGGTAGAGAAAGAGAAAAGAGCTTTTGTTATGGTTCAAACAGTCGACTCCAGAATTTTGGGATAAAGGCTTTTTTGTTATTGTAACTAATGCATAGCAATCTTGGATAGAGAAAACTTGAATTGTTAGAGCATCAATAGTAGATGCAGCTCAAAAATGCATCTTGAGGCCCAAATTTGTTATAAATAAAGTAAATGTAAAATGGGTTAGGTTTAGGAAGGAAGTGTGAGTCCCTCCTGCTAACAGTAGGTTCGGATAGACATATATAGTACACTATAGTAGGAGTTTAGATGTAGTGTGAGGAGAAATTAGAAAAAAAAAAGTAGAGTCGCATGTCCAATTTTTGTATATATTTTATATTTTTGGATTTAAATGATGGAATCCATTTGAAAGAGAGTCGCATGTCCAATTTCTGTAACCTCATTCACTCATCTAACAGATTATATGCCAAATGGTCAATATCTTCCAATACAAGCAAGAAATTTGCATTTCTCTGTCTTAACATGGTATATATATATGGCATTCCAACTCTCAATCATCCGATATCAACTGACCTCTGATATTGCAAAACAGATTGCATAAGAGACTACAATGTCTAAACAGGAGTGATCAGATGCATTTGTTTATGCTTTGAATATAATGAAGTGTCCTTTTGTTTATACATCTTAAGTTGGCAAGATCTTTCTTTACCTCATCAGAAACATTGTTCTTAATGTACTTCATAATACACAAAATGGGCAGTATTAGTAATTTTTGAAGTATAGGTTTAGTAACAAAGTCATATCATGCTTAAGACAGATATTAATGATGTGTAGAAATGTATCTATTTTGCTATTTTTCATGCTTGTTACTCTATTTCTTATAGTTTGTTGCATATTTAAGTCATTTTTTATGTCTTGTTACTCTTTTTTATCCATTATACTCATGATATTATAGTAAGGGTTCTGCTTGGTAATAGGGAGAGGATCTGGTTCCCTGCAGGGCACAATTTGTTTAGGACTCTTGCTGGAGACTGGCTAGTTAATGTACTCTATTTCTTATAGTTTGTTGCATATTTAAATGTATATGAAAGTATTTTATTACATGATCCTCAATTGCTAGTTTCTTGTTGGAAACTTGGTACCAACTCTTAAGACATGAAGGTGGTCTTTTGGTAATATTTTTTTTTATCTTTTTCAGGGTTTTGCTACGTGATGCCGACAGTTTTGATGTGCTCAAAGTTAAAGCCAATGTACTAATAGTTTTGATGGTCTACTTACTAGTAGTAGTTGTAAATATATGTATTTGGATGTCCTATTTTAAAAAAACATAATAAAGATGGTGATATATATTATGTATATATTTGTAAATGGATTAAATGGTACTCTATAACATTTAGATGTTTTCTTGTGAATATGGTTCAAAATGAATGTTTTGAAATTGAATTGAGCAACATTGAGCATTGATCTATAATTTTTTGGAAAGTAATATATAAATGTGCAGAATTGAGCGTTATAAATGTGCTGAATTGAGTCTAAACAGATTATCTATTCATAACGCTTTCAAACTACGCTAAAAAAAAGTGTAGCAGAAACTCATCATATTCATGACAGTTATTTTATGACGCTTTTAAAAAACATTTATAACACCCGTTTTCATAACGGTTGCTATAGAAAAAACGTCATGGTTCGTAATTAATGACGCTTTTTAGCCGTCATTAAAAGGGTTTTTTGTTGTAGTGTATACATTGTATACAACACGTAAAAAAAGAAGAGAAAAAAAGGGAGAAAAACTGAAATGGAAAGGGAAGGGAAGGGAAAATATAAGAAAAGGGAAAACAGTGGACGTATACATGCTTGCATCATATATTCTACATTACCATACATGCTATCATTATATATTGCATTACATGATGTATACATGATGTATACATTATGCATTCATATCTATTATTACATGTATACCTTGCATTCATATCTAGCATTCATTATATACTTTCATGCATACATTTTATATCATTCTTTCATTCATGCATTTATGTATTGCTTACATACATTACATTGATTGCATTCCTACATGCTTGTATTCAACCATATATATACATTAGTATAAAGAGGATATATATATATATATATTTTATTCATCTAATATATTATGCATTATATACTCTACATTTATTTAATATCCATACTACATAGGCTTCTAGGTTACACAAAATGCCTATGTCGTATAGTCACTCTTCTACTTAAAACTAATACTGTACCAATTGGTCCTTCACTAAATTCTAGGATTAAAGTATGTTGTAGACCTTCGTGTTAGCTTTCCGAAACTTCAAACGGATCGCATTTTTGTGTCCGGAAGCTCCTGGAATCGCGAAAACACCGAAACGCGTTTGTCTTTCGGACAACTGACACTCAAATAATTTTATAAAAATTTTCAGAACGATTTTAGTTTATTAAAATATATATTTAGAAAGCTAACTTCGATACGGTTCTTTTAAAAAAATGGAAGATTAAACGGAGTTCTAAGCTAAAAGTTATGACATTTCTAAATTGCTTTGGTTAATAAAAACGTGGATAAATATTGAAGAATTTGAGTTGTTTTGGACAAAAGAAACACATGTAGGCCAAGATACTTGGATACCAACATAGGTATCCAAATGAAACTCATTCTAACCATCCTAACTAAGATCAATTCACTCTCTAACCGTTCTAAAACTGAATTTAAATATCTATTTAACTATTATCATACATACATACACATGGGTTGTCCTAATTTGGGATCTATCAAGTAGGACACAAGACACATATCTAAAATCCTCAAGAGAGCTCCAAATGCCCTCAAATTTGAATCTAAAGGGGACACATGCATGAGGATGGATCCTACGGATTCCAAACTAATTTATATGCAAAAAAATTGATTTAGAGGATGGGTTTTACCTATTAGGAGTGGAATTCCAATAAAATCCTTTAGGACACGGCTCCGATACGATGATCCCTCAAAGTGGACACTCCTCCTTGCACTTCTCTTCCAATTCTTGGTAGCATCCTTCCCTTGGAGAATGGAAATGATTGAGGGAAGATTTAGTGAAAGAATGATTTGATTTGGAGATCAAATCAAAGGGAAGGCTCTCTAAAATTAGGGAAGAACAAAAAGAAAATAAAAGATGCAAGATTGTAATGAATGAAATGAATCATTCTCCCCTAAAGGTGGTTGCCATAAAGGGTCCATTAGGGCCAATGGAAAATGTCCTAATTGCCCCTCTCTAGTCTCATATGGTTAAGTCTAGACTAGGTTCAAGTTTGGGGTCAAAAGGATCTAGTTTTGAGTCTCTAACTTAACCATTCTAACATGATAAAATTAGTCTAACTAACTAACTTAAATGTTGGATTTTGTGGGCCATGCTTAACTTAATATTGGGTCCCATCTAGAGTTTAAGCTACCCAGGTCACAATACAAGTCGGAACAAGACGAAACTCAAACTCGACTAAACAAATCCAATAAAATAATATAAAAATATAAAATTTTCCCAAATATTAAAATATCAAAATTGACCAAAATCATAAAACATCAATTTAAATATTATTAAAATAATCTAAAATTTACCAATTAATCAAAATCTTAAATAATTCAAAAGTCACAAAATGACCAAATATACTTAGCCTAAAAGTTGTAAATAGTCATTCTAATCACATGGTTAGGTCCCCATGGTCATGGTTAGTTTCTAGGCTCAACAGTTCTAGGGTTCACTAGCTAACACATCAAAATTACAATTCACAAATTTTAAATAGTATTAAATAAATTTAAAATTCCCATAAATCATAAATCCTATTATTGAATAATAAACTTTTACAAAAATTCAAAATTATCCTCATTTTAGAAAAGTGGGTGTTACAAGTCTAAGTTGTTTTAGTCATGTCAAGCTTAGCGACGACTAAGTGATGATTTGGTGATATGGACAGTGACGCCTACAAGTCGCCTAGGTGACGTACATAGACGTCGCTCACCTAGGAAACCTAAGGTGAGTTGTATTGCCCGCTCCTCGCGGTCCACTATGTAATACCTACGGCTTGCTGAATCAGTCTTGAACTCAGTCTTTGGGAAAACCATTGCTGGTATCGATTGATCACGGATGAAATGCAATGAACCATTCCAATTGATGGATTGGCTTCTTTTGAAATGAATCCAAGAGTTTGTTGGATGTTTTCTTTCGCTGCTTGGTTTTGATGAATGTATTTTCGTGTTGGTGTAACACCCTATTTTCTGAAATTGGGGATTTTTGAAAATTTATTATTTTTATTATTTACTAGTGGTATTTTAGTCATGGTATGATTTTCTGGTGATTTTAGTTAAGTTAAACCATTTCTAAAGTCATGCTAAGTCATGACTTATGACTTTATGATTTTGACTAGTGTAAACTAGTGTAACCCTAGAGTTTACTTAACCTAGAACTTACCATGACCATGTGGACCTAACCATAGGCTTAGAACACCAAGTTAGTGATTTTTAGCCTCAAGGGTATTTTGGTAATTTTTTAGGATTTTAATTGGAATTAATTGATCTTATGAGTTTTTACTATTCATTGATTTTGGTTAGTGTCATGAGAGCCTTTAACCTAATCTACCCTAATCCATAGGTTAGTCCCTAACCTAGAAATGATAAAGGAATGGTTGGTTGCATAAGTCAAAGTATGGCTTAATATCTAGATATTTATTCCATTGATATTTTCCTTGATTTACTCCAAATATCACAACCCTTTACCCCAAAGTCTTTACCTTAGCTTGTAAGTAACTTGGAGGACACCCCCCCTACATGTTGGCCGGCCAAGGACCCCCCCTAGCCATGCCAAGCCCCTATATATCACCACCCCAATTTATTTCATGTCTCTTTACAAATTCATGAACTTGAAAAACCACAAATGCTCAAACCTACATAACTTCACCATTAGTGATCCTATTGACCTCAAATCTTTTGCATTGGAACCTTAACATACCAAGGGAGCTAGGGGAGACTAGAAGTTGGAGTTTTTGAGGTTTTGGACATCACAAAGTTGAAGTGAAGCCCCCCCCTCTACATTGATTTTCTTGATTTCTAGCACATAGAGGTATTTTCATTTTTATCTATGTAATGTAGTGATTTTCTTCATAAATGCATGCATGCAGGTCTTCCCTAGATGTGGGTTAAGTTTAGTAAATTTTAGGTTTGGTTTCGTGTCCGTATCGGACACATATCTAGGCTTTTAACCATGTGTTTGATGTAATGCCCCTTAGAAATTTGTGTTGTGTTCTTGTGAAACAAATTTGACTTTTTGGTAGCCCTAGATCCCTAGGTCACATCCCCCACTGGCTGAGCACACTTTGGACACTGTTCGTGTCCAAAACTGCATACGAACCTACTGTCAAAACACTACACTAACACACTGTAAACACTGTGCACACTGTAAACACGTAGGTGTTTGATATTTCGTATCGTGTCCACACGTGTTGTGGACACGATACAGTGACACGGACACATACCTAGTCACCTACCCTACCACCTGACACGGGCACGTGGCCCCACGTGCCACGTGTGAGGCACACGAACCCCCGACACTTGTGCACGAGGCCCTGCGTAGCTCTCCTGCTACCAGACCCCTCGTGTGGACACGATACGACACGTGGACACGTGACACTTGGCACAGACCTAGGGGCAGTGTCTGACAAGACACCCCTAAAGTCTTGTGTCACGACGTGTCGTGTCGAGGGAGAAAATCCACTCGCACGGGTCGTACACTGGCACAGCACACGCGTTTCAGACCTCTCTGATACGCCTTCGTATCTCGGACACGGACACACTTGGACACGAATTAGGTTTTGGGATACCTAGTAGACCCCTAGGCGAACCTACCCCTAGGTGCACGAGATCCCACGTGTCCTGTGTTATGAGTACGAGACACAGGAACATCAGCCGATACCAACCCTAAAATTTACCTGTTTTTGATTTTCGACTCGTGGACACGTTGTGTCGTGTCGTGGTCGTGTCTCAGGCACCTAGGATACTAGAGTGGACCCTACCCTACCTTTACCAACCTAGGGATTTGGGTCTTAGCTCGTGTTGGTGTGAGAATTTGGGTTTGCATAGTTTCGAGTGAACAGTCCTGATTTTCCAGTTTTAGGATTATTTTCCAGTTTTTGAAAATGGATTTCAAAACCTATTTTATATGTTTTATATTGGACTGGTGTATTTTAGTATGTATATTATAGTATATATGTATGTGTGAGTGTGGATAAAATTTGAGGGAAAATGGTTGTGTATTTGGGTAGATATGTATATAATACCTATGTATGTATATGCTATTGTGTGTGTGTGTTTGGGCTTCCTGGTTCCAGGAACAGGAACCCCTCTCCCTTCCTGTCCTTCTCTCTCATTCACTCTCTCTCTCTCTCACATCTCTCTCTCTATTTCCCTCTCTATATATATATTGTATATAATATATATTAGGTATATTATACATATACATTATGTATGTATATATTTTACATATATATATTATAGTGTGTATATATGGTTATATATATATGTGGTGTATATGGGTATTTATATATAGTGGCTATATATATAGGTTTTACATTATATAGTGTATGTATATATTATATATATATATATATATATATATATATATATAGGTAAACCTAGAACTAGTTGACCTAAGCTACTAGCCTATGGGCTATAGCTATTAGCCTATGGCCATTAGGGCTAACCCTAATTAACCAAATACCCATGACTTAACTAGTTTACCCCCTGTTTGACCAAGTGTTGACCAAGGTCAACCTTAGGTCAAACTTGACCTAATCAACCTAGTTTGACTTGAACTAACCTAGAATGACTAGTTTGACTAAACCCTAACTAGTAGACCTAGGTTGACTAGCAAGTTGACCAATGTTGACCATTGTTGACCAAAGTCAACTATAGGTCAACCTTGACCTAGAAATGACCTAATTGATCTATAAATGACTTAGATGGTCTTAGAAGGACTAGCTGACTAAGTTTGACTAAACCTTAGCCTAATGACTAGTTGGTTTAGGTTTAACCTATATGAGTAAAGAGTAACCTAAGTTATATGGGTAGTCCTATGTAAATTAAGATATGTATAGGGTTAACTGGAATACTTAGAGTTGAGTCATGACTTGAGTTGGGGAATGGATTAGCTTGATTACAGGATTAAGGTTGGTATTGTATTATGTATTCATGTGTGATGTCCTAGTATAGGAGATTGGTTATACTTTAGCCTTGTAGAAGGTATCTTAGGTATCCTAAGACAGGTTAGCTTATGGTTAGTTGAGATAGCCTTATAGAGTTAACTTAGATAGTTGACCTTGTGATCTAATTACCTTGTTGACTAGTCTAAGTTGACCAGAACCTTGATTAGTCTAACTTTAACCTAGATTTGACTAGTTGACCCTGTTTAACCTTGTTTGACCTAGTTTGACCTAATATGACTTGATTTGACTTAGATTGACTGTAGAGTTGACCAAATTTGACTTTGACCTAGATTGGCTTAGAATTCATATAGATTGTATTGTAGATTCATTTACCTTCATATTAGACATGTCATAACTGTATTGCTCTATTTTAGGACATTGTGACCCTGGTACAGACATCTGATATTACACTACTCTTCCAGAGTGTCAGGCGAGTACATTCTCTGATAGTTCTTTCATTACTTGTCATTTGCTGTATTTCAGTTCTAGTTAGCTATATGTGATTCTCTGTACAAACACGATTAGTATTGCTGGACCCATTACATGCGACACTCATTTATTCATGTCTGGCCTCTATATCTGGAATCACTACTGGCATCACCCTACTGGAATCATTTTGGAATCATTGGCTGGACTCATACTGGTTGTAGTATTGGATTATGGATTCATTTATGGGCAGGGAAATACTTGAGTAGACATGTGAACATACCTAAAATCTGGAACCACCTCCCTTGGAACTATTCTGGAATGCTAGCCATCCCACACTTGGCCGAGTGTGCGATGTGCCTGATTACCCCTAGCCGTTTATGTTGATCTCAGTATTTTAAAACACACTGTTAGAGTATAGTCTGGACTTACCCTGGAATCATGGATCACTTCTGGACTCATTTTTACTGGACTCATCTGTACTGGAATCATCTAGTATTGGATTATATGGACTGGACTCACACTGGGATTACCTTTTATACTGTCTGGACTTATACCATGTTATTCTAGTTCAGCTAGTTTACTACAGTCTTCTTTGCCATGATTCTTCTCTTGTTAGTTACTTTACTTTCCTTGTACCCTCACTGTTTCTCTACATCATTATCGTATAAAACTGCCATGCTCATCTGTATAACTGTCTAAAAACTGCTTTATAGTCTTTGTCATTTACTTGGGATTTCTAGATGAGATGTGCTCGTTCCTGTCCTGATTGGACCTGTTGAAAATATTACAGATGATACTCCTGACGACATGCCCTACTTACCATGGACCTGGCGAGGGATTAGCTACCTTTGGTTCCGACTCTCATGAGTATTCAGGAGTTAGCTAGTAGACTTACTTAGCTTTCATGTTTTGAGCTTGTTGTATTAAACTTGAGATATTGAGTTGTATTAGAGTTTGTTTGAGACATTGTTGTTATTATTTTAGTAGTTCAATTTCTGTTGTTGTTAGTTGGTATCTAGATTTCTGTGTTATCTTATCGTGCTTAGACTGTGATTGAGTATATCATATCTTTTACTTGTCCTCCCTTCGGAGTTGAGATCTTGGCAAGTACATTATATACACTGCATGAGATTAGTTAGCAACCTAGGACAGCGTTCTACCGCCGACACTGCGGCGTAGGCTGGACGTACCCACTTCTCGTGCCCCTACACAGGGTGCGGATCGTGACACGTTTTTAGTGGTGGCCCATGCAGGTCTCGAGTTTATGTAGTGGTATTCGAACTAGAGTATCACTACAGCCTGTGATAGGATTTGATAATAGGCTTGGAGAGAGGATACTCAATCACAACTAGGAAATTTCCAGGATTTGAATCTACTGACTTTTGTTCAAATCTGTATAATCTATTTCATATTGTCCTTCTTGATACTATCATCCTTGTACCTTACTTTGAATACTTGACCCGATTGGTTAAGGATCTTGGACTATGTATCTTCTTTCATCATTTCCACCCTTACTTATATCTTATGCTATAAATTTATCCTTAAGTTTTACAAACTTATCCTTTTCGAGCTTGATCATGATATATTTTATTGGGTATACACCCACTAACATATTATCTAATCGAACCGGCGCATGATGGTCTGATCAACCTATTGCGTTTTGGTTCGCTTTTTCATATATTAATCTACGTGGATGAAGACATAGTTAAACTTGCCTTAGAATCTTATCCGCAACAGCCTTGACAATTCTCCTTGGAATTATTTTCGCTATGAACCTCGTATTCATATCCAGTTGGATTAAATTTAATCATGACCTGGATCTTCATCATTGGATGTTCGTGCTCATACTTGATTTCATTGATTTCCCATCTTGCCCAATCTCGATTTATCCTGAAATTGATCAACTTAGATCGTGTCAAGACAAAAATCTATTTGTGATTGTTTGTACCTAAACTTTCAATTTTCTTTTATGGAAGGGTAACTTTAATGATTTTTCACTTGTTAATGACCTATTTTCATATAGGATGGTAGACGACCCTATAGCCTTCATGATTGTTGTTTTCTTATCTTCCCAATTAGGACACTTTAGATTGCTTGTACGTTTTGATACCATAGGACAGTATTGATCTAGAATGACTAGTGCACCTAGATGAGACCACGGACTGTTCTATTTAACCTGTCCCTCTGGTACCTATTCATCATGATTTTGGTTCAATTTAGACCATAGACCTTTCCCACTCTAAATTATGATCATCATAGGTACATTACTGTGACTTTTAAATTAGGAGCACAAGATTAGTTGTTTTCTCAAAACTGACTTCACATACGTAACCTAGACATGACATACTACACCCATGACCTTAGTATCCCATTCAGGCATACCATTGTGTGCTTCATTTGCTTAGTACAATTTTCCTGACCCAAGGCTCCATCCTGATTTACCCCATGGAGTTACTTGATTTCGATTTGAATTGAGGACACCTTATGACCTAAAACTGCCAGCCAATTTTTGGACATGACCCAGTATAGGTCTACTACCCATATATTGCTTGTTGACCTTGTATGTTGCTAGGTAGTAGCCTCGACCCTGATTGTTGGAGGTTTGACCTAGAAAGAGTACGACCATCCAAATTTCGAGGACGAAATTATTTTAAGGTGGTAGACTTGTAACACCCTGTTTTCTGAAATTGGGGATTTTTGAAAATTTATTTTTTATTATTTACTAGTGGTATTTTAGTCATGGTATGATTTTTGGTGATTTTAGTTAAGTTAAACCATTTCTAAAGTCATGCTAAGTCATGACTTATGACTTTATGATTTTGACTAGTGTAACCCTAGAGTTTACTTAACCTAGAACTTACCATGACCATGTGGACCTAACCATAGGCTTAGAACACCAAGTTAGTGATTTTTAGCCTCAAGGGTATTTTGGTAATTTTTTAGGATTTTAATTGGAATTAATTGATCTTATGAGTTTTTACTATTCATTGATTTTGGTTAGTGTCATGAGAGCCTTTACCTAATCTACCCTAATCCATAGGTTAGTCCCTAACCTAGAATGATAAAGGAATGGTTGGTTGCATAAGTCAAAGTATGGCTTAATATCTAGATATTTATTCCATTGATATTTTCCTTGATTTACTCCAAATATCACAACCCTTTACCCCAAAGTCTTTACCTTAGCTTGTAAGTAACTTGGAGGACACCCCCCTACATGTTGGCCGGCCAAGGACCCCCCCCCCCCCTTAGCCATGCCAAGCCCCTATATATCACCACCCCAATTTATTTCATGTCTCTTTACAAATTCATGAACTTGAAAAACCACAAATGCTCAAACCGACATAACTTCACCATTAGTGATCCTATTGACCTCAAATCTTTTGTTGGAACCCTAACATACCAAGGGAGCTAGGGGAGACTAGAAGTTGGAGTTTTTGAGGTTTTGGACATCACAAAGTTGAAGTGAAGCCCCCCCTCTACATTGATTTTCTTGATTTCTAGCACATAGAGGTATTTTCATTTTTATCTATGTAATGTAGTGATTTTCTTCATAAATGCATGCATGCAGGTCTGCCCTAGATGTGGGTTAAGTTTGGTAAATTTTAGGTTTGGTTTCGTGTCCGTATCGGACACATATCTAGGCTTTTAACCATGTGTTTGATGTAATGCCCCTTAGAAATTTGTGTTGTGTTCTTGTGAAACAAATTTGACTTTTGGGTAGCCCTAGATCCCTAGGTCACATCCCCCACTGGCTGAGCACACTTTGGACACTGTTCGTGTCCAAAACTGGATACGAACCCACTGTCAAAACACTACACTAACACACTGTAAACACTGTGCACACTGTAAACACGTAGGTGTTTGATATTTCGTATCGTGTCCACGCGTGTTGTGGATACGATACAGTGACACGGACACATACCTAGTCACCTACCCTACCACCTGACACGGGCACGTGGCCCCACGTGCCACGTGTGAGGCACACGAACCCCCGACACTTGTGCACGAGGCCCTGCGTAGCTCCCCTGCTACCAGACCCCTCGTGTGGACACGATACGACACGTGGACACATGACACTTGGCACAGACCTAGGGGCAGTGTCTGACAAGACACCCCTAAAGTCTTGTGTCACGACGTGTCGTGTCGAGGGAGAAAATCCACTCGCACGGGTCGTACACTGGCACAGCACACGCGTTTCAGACCTCTCTGATACGCCTTCGTATCTCGGACACGGACACACTTGGACACGAATTAGGTTTTGGGATACCTAGTAGACCCCTAGGCGAACCTACCCCTAGGTGCACGAGATCCCACGTGTCCTGTGTCATGAGTACGAGACACAGGAACATCAGCCGATACCAACCCTAGAATTTACCTGTTTTGATTTTCGACTCGTGGATACGTTGTGTCGTGTCGTGGTCGTGTCTCAGGCACCTAGGACACTAGAGTGGACCCTACCCTACCTTTACCAACCTAGGGATTTGGGTCTTAGCTCGTGTTGGTGTGAGAATTTGGGTTTGCATAGTTTCGAGTGAACAGTCCTGATTTTCCAGTTTTAGGATTATTTTCCAGTTTTTGAAAATGGATTTCAAAACCTATTTTTATATTTTATACATTGGACTGGTGTATTTTAGTATGTATATATATAGTATATATGTATGTGTGAGTGTGGAAAATTTGAAGGAAAATGGTTGTGTATTTGGGTAGATATGTATATATACCTATGTATGTATATATGCTATTGTGTGTGTGTGTTTGGGCTTCCTGGTTCCAGGAATAGGAACCCCTCCCTTCCTGTCCTTCTCTCTCATTCACTCTCTTTCTCTCTCTCACATCTCTCTATTTCCCTCTCTATATATATTATATACAATATATATATAGAGAGGGAAATAGAGAGAGATGTGAGAGAGAAAAGAGAGTGAAGAGAGGAAGGACAGGAAGGGAGAGGGGTTCCTGTTCCTGGAACCAGGAAGCCCAAACACACACACAATAGCATATATACATACATAGGTATATATTACATATCTACCCAAATACACAACCATTTTCCTCAAATTTCATCCACACTCACACATACATATATACTATATATACATACTAAAATACACCAGTCCAATGTATAAAACATATAAAAATAGGTTTTGAAATCCATTTTCAAAACTGGAAAATAATCCTAAAACTGGAAAATCAGGACTGTTCACTCGAAACTATGCAAACCCAAATTCTCACACCAACACGAGCTAAGACCCAAATCCCTAGGTTGGTAAAGGTAGGGTAGGGTCCACTCTAGTGTCCTAGGTGCCTGAGACACGACCACGACACGACACAACGTGTCCACGAGTCGAAAATCAAAAACAGGTAAATTCTAGGGTTGGTATCGGCTGATGTTCCTGTGTCTCGTACTCATGACACAGGACACGTGGGATCTCGTGCACCTAGGGGTAGGTTCGCCTAGGGGTCTACTAGGTATCCCAAAACCTAATTCGTGTCCAAGTGTGTCCGTGTCCGAGATACGAAGGCGTATCAGAGAGGTCTGAAACGCGTGTGCTGTGCCAGTGTACGACCCGTGCGAGTGGATTTTCTCCCTCGACACGACACGTCGTGACACAAGACTTTAGGGGTGTCTTGTCAGACACTGCCCCTAGGTCTGTGCCAAGTGTCACGTGTCCACGTGTCGTATCGTGTCCACACGAGGGGTCTGGTAGCAGGGGAGCTACGCAGGGCCTCGTGCACAAGTGTCGGGGGTTCGTGTGCCTCACACGTGGCACGTGGGCCACGTGCCCGTGTCAGGTGGTAGGGTAGGTGACTAGGTATGTGTCCGTGTCACTGTATCGTGTCCACAACACGCGTGGACACGATACGAAATATCAAACACCTACGTGTTTACAGTGTGCACAGTGTTTACAGTGTGTTAGTGTAGTGTTTTGACAGTGGGTTCGTGTCCAGTTTTGGACACGAACAGTGTCCAAAGTGTGCTCAGCCAGTGGGGTGTGACCTAGGGATCTAGGGCTACCCAAAAGTCAAATTTGTTTCACAAGAACACAACACAAATTTCTAAGGGGCATTACATCAAACACATGGTTAAAAGCCTAGATATGTGTCCGATACGGACACGAAACCAAACCTAAAATTTACCAAACTTAACCCACATCTAGGGCAGACCTGCATGCATGCATTTATGAAGAAAATCACTACATTACATAGATAAAAATGAAAATACCTCTATGTGCTAGAAATCAAGAAAATCAATGTAGAGGGGGGGCTTCACTTCAACTTTGTGATGTCCAAAACCTCAAAAACTCCAACTTCTAGTCTCCCCTAGCTCCCTTGGTATGTTAGGGTTCCAATGCAAAAGATTTGAGGTCAATAGGATCACTAATGGTGAAGTTATGTAGGTTTGAGCATTTGTGGTTTTTCAAGTTCATGAATTTGTAAAGAGACATGAAATAAATTGGGGTGGTGATATATAGGGGCTTGGCATGGCTAGGGGGGGTCCTTGGCCGGCCAACATGTAGGGGGGTGTCCTCCAAGTTACTTACAAGCTAAGGTAAAGACTTTGGGGTAAAGGGTTGTGATATTTGGAGTAAATCAAGGAAAATATCAATGGAATAAATCTAGATATTAAGCCATACTTTGACTTATGCAACCAACCATTCCTTTATCATTTCTAGGTTAGGGACTAACCTATGGATTAGGGTAGATTAGGTTAGGCTCTCATGACACTAACCAAAATCAATGAATAGTAAAAACTCATAAGATCAATTAATTCCAATTAAATCCTAAAAATTACCAAATACCCTTGAGGCTAAAAACTAATTGATGTTCTAAGCCTATGGTAGGTCACATGGTCATGGTAAGTTCTAGGTTAAGTAAACTCTAGGGTTACACTAGTCAAAATCACAAAGTCATAAGTCATACTTAGCATGACTTTAGAAATGGTTTAACTTAACTAAAATCACCAGAAAATCATACCATGACTAAAATACCACTAATAAATAATAAAATAATAAATTTTCAAAAATCCCAATTTCAGAAAACAGGGTGTTACAAGTCTACCCACCTTAAAATATTTCGTCCTCGAAATTTGATGGTCGTACTCTTTCTAGGTCAAACCTCCAACAATCAGGGTCGAGGCTACTACCTAGCAACATACAAGGTCAACAAGCAATATGGGTAGTAGACCTATACTGGGTCATGTCCAAAAATTGGCTGGCAGTTTTAGGTCATAAGGTGTCCTCAATTCAAATCGAAATCAAGTAACTCCATGGGGTAAATCAGGATGGAGCCTTGGGTCAGGAAAATTACTAAGCAAATGAAGCACACAATGGTATGCCTGAATGGGATACTAAGGTCATGGGTGTAGTATGTCATGTCTAGGTTACGTATGTGAAGTCAGTTTTGAGAAAACAACTAATCTTGTGCTCCTAATTTAAAAGTCACGGTAATGTACCTATGATGATCATAATTTAGAGTGGGAAAGGTCTATGGTCTAAATTGCCAAAATTGTGAATAGTACCAGGGGAACAGGTTAAATGGAACAGTCTGTGGTCTCATCTAGGTGCACTAGTCATTCTAGATCAATACTGTCCTATGGTATCAAAACGTACAAGCAATCTAAAGTGTCCTAATTGGGAAGATAAGAAAACAACAATCATGAAGGCTATAGGGTCGTCTACCATCCTATATGAAAATAGGTCATTAACAAGTGAAAAATCATTAAAGTTACCCTTCCATAAAAGAAAATTGAAAGTTTAGGTACAAACAATCACAAATAGATTTTTGTCTTGACACGATCTAAGTTGATCAATTTCAGGATAAATCGAGATTGGGCAAGATGGGAAATCAATGAAATCAAGTATGAGCACGAACATCCAATGATGAAGATCCAGGTCATGATTAAATTTAATCCAACTGGATATGAATACGAGGTTCATAGGCGATAAAATAATTCCAAGGAGAATTGTCAAGGCTGTTGCGGATAAGATTCTAAGGCAAGTTTAACTATGTCTTCATCCACGTAGATTAATATATGAAAAAGCGAACCAAAACGCAATAGGTTGATCAGACCATCATGCGCCGGTTCTGATTAGATAATATGTTAGTGGGTGTATACCCAATAAAATATATCATGATCAAGCTCGAAAAGGATAAGCTTGTAAAACTTAAGGATAAATTTATAGCATAAGATATAAGTAAGGGTGGAAATGATGAAAGAAGATACATAGTCCAAGATCCTTAACCAATCGGGTCAAGTATTCAAAGTAAGGTACAAGGATGATAGTATCAAGAAGGACAATATGAAATAGATTATACAGATTTGAACAAAAGTCAGTAGATTCAAATCCTGGAAATTTCCTAGTTGTGATTGAGTATCCTCTCTCTAAGCCTATTATCAAATCCTATCACAGGCTGTAGTGATACTCTAGTTCGAATACCACTACATAAACTCGAGACCTGCATGGGCCACCACTAAAAACGTGTCACGACCCGCACCCTGTGTAGGGGCACGAGAAGTGGGTACGTCCAGCCTACGCCGCAGTGTCGGCGGTAGAACGCTGTCCTAGGTTGCTAACTAATCTCATGCAGTGTATATAATGTACTTGCCAAGATCTCAACTCCGAAGGGAGGACAAGTAAAAGATATGATATACTCAATCACAGTCTAAGCACGATAAGATAACACAGAAATCTAGATACCAACTAACAACAACAGAAATTAAACTACTAAAATAATAACAACAATGTCTCAAACAAACTCTAATACAACTCAATATCTCAAGTTTAATACAACAAGCTCAAAACATGAAAGCTAAGTAAGTCTACTAGCTAACTCCTGAATCACTCCTGAGAGTCGGAACCAAAGGTAGCTAATCCCTCGCCAGGTCCATGGTAAGTAGGGCATGTGTCGTCAGGAGTATCATCTGTAATATTTTCAACAGGTCCAATCAGGACAGGAACGAGCACATCTCATCTAGAAATCCCAAGTAAATGACAAAGACTATAAAGCAGTTTTTAGACAGTTATACAGATGAGCATGGCAGTTTTATACAGATAATGATGTAGAGAAACAGTGAGGGTACAAGGAAGTAAAGTAACTAACAAGAGAAGAAATCATGGCAAAGAAGACTGTAGTAAACTAGCTGAACTAGAATAACATGGTATAAGTCCAGACAGTATAAAAGTAATCCCAGTGTGAGTCCAGTCCATATAATCCAATACTAGATGATTCCAGTACAGATGAGTCCAGTAAAAATGAGTCCAGAAGTGATCCATGATTCCAGGGTAAGTCCAGACTATACTCTAACAGTGTGTTTTAAAATACTGAGATCAACATGTAAACGGCTAGGGTAATCAGGCACATCGCACACTCGGCCAAGTGTGGGATGGCTAGCATTCCAGAATAGTTCCAAGGGAGGTGGTTCCAGATTTTAGGTATGTTCACATGTCTACTCAAGTATTTCCCCGCCCATAAATGAATCCATAATCCAACACTACAACCAGTATGAGTCCAGCCAATGATTCCAGAAATGATTCCAGTAGGGTGATGCCAGTAGTGATTCCAGATATAGAGGCCAGACATGAATAAATGAGTGTCGCATGTAATGGGTCCAGCAATACTAATCGTGTTTGTACAGAGAATCACATATAGCTAACTAGAACTGAAATACAGTAAATGACAAGTAATGAAAGAACTATCAGAGAATGTACTCGCCTGACACTCTGGAAGAGTAGTGTAATATCAGATGTCTGTACCAGGGTCACAATGTCCTAAAATAGAGCAATACAGTTATGACATGTCTAATATGAAGGTAAATGAAATCTACAATAATCTATATGAATTCTAAGCCAATCTAGGTCAAAGTCAAATTTGGTCAACTCTACAGTCAATCTAAGTCAAATCAAGTCATATTAGGTCAAACTAGGTCAAACAAGGTTAAACAGGGTCAACTAGTCAAATCTAGGTTAAAGTTAGACTAATCAAGGTTCTGGTCAACTTAGACTAGTCAACAAGGTAATTAGATCACAAGGTCACTATCTAAGTTAACTCTATAAGGCTATCTCAACTAACCATAAGCTAACCTGTCTTAGGATACCTAAGATACCTTCTACAAGGCTAAAGTATAACCAATCTCCTATACTAGGACATCACACATGAATACATATAACAATACCAACCTTAATCCTGTAATCAAGCTAATCCCATTCCCCAACTCAAGTCATGACTCAACTCTAAGTATTCCAGTTAACCCTATACATATCTTAATTTACATAGGACTACCCATATAACTTAGGTTACTCTTTACTCATATAGGTTAAACCTAAACCAACTAGTCATTAGGCTAAGGTTTAGTCAAACTTAGTCAGCTAGTCCTTCTAAGACCATCTAAATCATTTATAGATCAATTAGGTCATTTCTAGGTCAAGGTTGACCTATAGTTGACTTTGGTCAACAATGGTCAACATTGGTCAACTTGCTAGTCAACCTAGGTCTACTAGTTAGGGTTTAGTCAAACTAGTCATTCTAGGTTAGTTCAAGTCAAACTAGGTTGATTAGGTCAAGTTTGACCTAAGGTTGACCTTGGTCAACTTGGTCAAACAGGGGGTAAACTAGTTAAGTCATGGGTATTTGGTTAATTAGGGTTAGCCCTAATGGCCATAGGCTAATAGCTATAGCCCATAGGCTAGTAGCTTAGGTCAACTAGTTCTAGGTTTACCTATATATATATATATATATATATATATATATATATATATACATACACTATATAATGTAAAACCTATATATAGCCACTATATATAAATACCCATATACACCACATATATATAACCATATATACACACTATAATATATATATGTAACATATATACATACATAATGTATATGTATATATACCTAATATATATTAATACAATATATATAGAGAGGGAAATAGAGAGAGATGTGAGAGAGAGAAAGAGAGTGAATAGAGAGAAGGACAGGAAGGGAGAGGGGTTCCTGTTCCTGGAACCAGGAAGCCCAAAACACACACACAATAGCATATACATACATAGGTATATATATACATATCTACCCAAATACACAACCATTTTCCCTCAAATTTATCCACACTCACACATACATATATACTATATATAAATACTAAAATACACCAGTCCAATGTAAAACATATAAAATAGGTTTTGAAATCCATTTTCAAAAACTGGAAAATAATCCTAAAACTGGAAAATCAGGACTGTTCACTCGAAACTATGCAAACCCAAATTCTCACACCAACACGAGCTAAGACCCAAATCCCTAGGTTGGTAAAGGTAGGGTAGGGTCCACTCTAGTATCCTAGGTGCCTGAGACACGACCACGACACGACCAACGTGTCCACGAGTCGAAAATCAAAAACAGGTAAATTTAGGGTTGGTATCGGCTGATGTTCCTGTGTCTCGTACTCATAACAGGACACGTGGGATCTCGTGCACCTAGGGGTAGGTTCGCCTAGGGGTCTACTAGGTATCCCAAAACCTAATTCGTGTCCAAGTGTGTCCGTGTCCGAGATACGAAGGCGTATCAGAGAGGTCTGAAACGCGTGTGCTGTGCCAGTGTACGACCCGTGCGAGTGGATTTTCTCCCTCGACACGACACGTCGTGACACAAGACTTTAGGGGTGTCTTGTCAGACACTGCCCCTAGGTCTGTGCCAAGTGTCACGTGTCACGTGTCGTATCGTGTCCACACGAGGGGTCTGGTAGCAGGGAAGCTACGCAGGCCTCGTGCACAAGTGTCGGGGGTTCGTGTGCCTCACACGTGGCACGTGGGGCCACGTGCCCGTGTCAGGTGGTAGGGTAGGTGACTAGGTATGTGTCCGTGTCACTGTATCGTGTCCACAACACGTGGACACGATACGAAATCAAACACCTACGTGTTTACAGTGTGCACAGTGTTTACAGTGTGTTAGTGTAGTGTTTTGACAGTGGGTTCGTATCAGTTTTGGACACGAACAGTGTCCAAAGTGTGCTCAGCCAGTGGGGGATGTGACCTAGGGATCTAGGGCTACCCAAAAGTCAAATTTGTTTCACAAGAACACAACACAAATTTCTAAGGGGCATTACATCAAACACATGGTTAAAAGCCTAGATATGTGTCCGATACGGACACGAAACCAAACCTAAAATTTACCAAACTTAACCCACATCTAGGGAGACCTGCATGCATGCATTTATGAAGAAAATCACTACATTACATAGATAAAAATGAAAATACCTCTATGTGCTAGAAATCAAGAAAATCAATGTAGAGGGGGGGGCTTCACTTCAACTTTGTGATGTCCAAACCTCAAAAACTCCAACTTCTAGTCTCCCCTAGCTCCCTTGGTATGTTAGGGTTCCAATGCAAAAGATTTGAGGTCAATAGGATCACTAATGGTGAAGTTATGTAGGTTTGAGCATTTGTGTTTTTCAAGTTCATGAATTTGTAAAGAGACATGAAATAAATTGGGGTGGTGATATATAGGGGCTTGGCATGGCTAGGGGGGGTCCTTGGCCGGCCAACATGTAGGGGGGGTGTCCTCCAAGTTACTTACAAGCTAAGGTAAAGACTTTGGGGTAAAGGGTTGTGATATTTGGAGTAAATCAAGGAAAATATCAATGGAATAAATATCTAGATATTAAGCCATACTTTGACTTATGCAACCAACCATTCCTTTATCATTTCTGGTTAGGGACTAACCTATGGATTAGGTAGATTAGGTTAAAGGCTCTCATGACACTAACCAAAATCAATGAATAGTAAAAACTCATAAGATCAATTAATTCCAATTAAAATCCTAAAAAATTACCAAAATACCCTTGAGGCTAAAAATCACTAACTGGTGTTCTAAGCCTATGGTTAGGTCCACATGGTCATGGTAAGTTCTAGGTTAAGTAAACTCTAGGGTTACCTAGTTTACACTAGTCAAAATCATAAAGTCATAAGTCATGACTTAGCATGACTTTAGAAATGGTTTAACTTAACTAAAATCACCAGAAAATCATACCATGACTAAAATACCACTAGTAAATAATAAAAATAATAAATTTTCAAAAATCCCCAATTTCAGAAAATAGGGGTTACACCAACACGAAATACATTCATCAAAACCAAGCGAAAGAAAACATCCAACAAAACTCTTGGATTCATTTCAAAAGAAGCCAATCCATCAATTGGAATGGTTCATTGCATTTCATCCGTGATCAATCGATACCAGCAATGGTTTTCCCAAAGACTGAGTTCAAGACTGATTCAGCAAGCCGTAGGTATTACATAGTGGACCGCGAGGAGCGGGGCAATACAACTCACCTTAGGTTTCCTAGGTGAGCGACGTCTATGTACGTCACCTAGGCGACTTGTAGGCGTCACTGTCCATATCACCAAATCATCACTAGTCGTCGCTAAGCTTGACATGACTAAAACAACTTAGACTTGTAACACCCACTTTTCTAAAATGAGGATAATTTTGAATTTTTGTAAAAGTTATTATTCAATAATAGGATTTATGATTTTGGGAATTTAAATTTATTTAATACTATTTAAAATTTGTGAATTGTAATTTTTGATGTGTTAGCTATGAACCCTAGAACTGTTGAGCCTAGAAACTAACCATGACCATGGGACCTAACCATGTGATTAGAATGACTATTTACCACTTTTAGGCTAAGTATATTTTGGTCATTTTGTGACTTTTGAATTATTTAAGATTTTGATTATTGAAATTTAGATTATTTTAATAATATTAAATTGATGTTTTATGATTTTGGTCATTTTGATATTTAATATTTTGGGAAAATTTTATATTTTTTATATTTTTATTGGATTTGTTTAGTCGAGTTTGAGTTTCGTCTTGTTCCGACTTGTATTGTGACCTGGGTAGCTTAAACTCTAGATGGGACCCAATATTAAGTTAAGCATGGCCCACAAAATCCAACATTTAAGTTAGTTAGTTAGACAATTTTTATCATGTTAGAATGGTTAAGTTAGAGACTCAAAACTAGATCCTTTTGACCCAAACTTGAACCTAGTCTAGACTTAACCATATGAGACTAGAGAGGGGCAATTAGGACATTTTCCATTGGCCCTAATGGACCCTTTATGGCAACCACCTTTAGGGAGAATGATTCATTTCATTCATTACAATCTTGCATCTTTTATTTTCTTTTGTTCTTCCTAATTTTTAGAAGCCTTCCCTTTGATTGATCTCCAAATCAAATCATTCTTTCACTAAATCTTCCCAATCATTTCATTCTCCAAGGGAAGGATGTCTACCAAATGGAAGAGAAGTGCAAGGAGGAGTGTCCACTTTGAGGGATCATCGTATCGGAGCCGTGTCCTAAAGGATTTATGGAATTCCACCCTAATAGGTAAAACCATCCTCTAAATCAATTTTTTTGATATAAATTAGTTTGGAATCCGTAGGATCCATCCTCATGCATGTCCCCTTTAGATTCAAATTTGAGGGCATTTGGAGCTCTCTTGAGGATTTTAGATATGTGTCTTGTGTCCTACTTGATAGATCCCAAATTAGGACAACCCATGTGTATGTATGTATGATAATAGTTAAATAGATATTTAAATTCAGTTTTAGAACTTTAGAGAGTGAATTGATCTTAGTTAGGATGGTTAGAATGAGTTTCATTTGGATACCTATGTTGGTATCCAAGTATCTTGGCCTCATGTGTTTCTTTTGTCCAAACAAACTCAAATTCTTCATAATATTATCACGTTTTATTAACCAAAGCAATTTAGAAATGTCATAACTTTTAGCTTAGAACTCCGTTAATCTTCCATTTTTTTAAAAGAACCGTATCGAAGTTAGCTTTCTAATAGATATTTTTTAATAAACTAAATCGTTCTGAAAATTTTTATAAATATTTGAGTGTCAGTTGTCCGAAAGACAAACGCGTTTCGGTGTTTTCGCGATTCCAGGAGCTTCCGGACACAAAAATGCGATCCGTTTGAAGTTTCG